>JARQWZ010005035.1:0-89173 GCA_033150135.1 Gobio occitaniae
GCGCTGTAACTTTGCAGATACTGTTTATGCTCAAGCAGCAACATTACACACTAACTAAAGTTAAAAAAGTGAAATCGCATGCAACCACCCCTTTAAGAAAACATGAGTGGTTATTCCCTCTACAAAAGTCTGTATGATGATGGATGTTCAAGGCAGTAGCCATGTTGATGTTATGTGGTTGCTAAGGTATTTTATGAGTTTGTTAATACTTTACTGTATGGTTGCTAGGGGTTATAGGTGCATTGCTATATAGTTGCCATTGTTAACAAATTGCTTGGTGTTCTAGGTGGTTGCAGGTCAAATGAGTCCACCCCCAAAGTTTTCATGATATTCTGATCCCTAAAGAAGACTCAGGTTCTTCCTTCAGCGAAATCTATGGAATCTTTCAGGCCATTTTATTATCCACCGGGCAAAAATTTTAGTATTAGCAACAGTAATAATACCCAAGCGTGCACCACTATTAACAAAATTATATTTTAGTTTATTGTATTATATTACAGAATATAATTCTGCAAATGTGCATTGTTTTTGCACAGCTTACTTTTCCAATGCAGTCATCAAAGAAAGCCAGGCCGGTGTCTTTGTCGCTGACAAAAGTACATTCCTCGATGAAGCGGATGAAGATCTGAGTCTTGGTGAGCTGAGAGTAGAACTTCTGATGAGCACGATCTCTACTCTTCAAGAAACCTAAAGGAAGAGACATCAGCATTAGTCAGTCAATGACTAATCAGTTACACTAGCTCATTGCACTTTACACAGGCACATATAGAGACATGTCTTGCTACAAATTTTAGTCCATGTCTGTTAGCTTTGAGACCATCTGTATGCAAGCTTAGTCCTAAAATGTAGTTAAACTATGGAAACAAATGGACCAGACATGTTGAACAAAATGAGTGCAAGATAAGTCAGTCAAAGAATAAGAATGGCTCTCTAGAATAAGAATGTCTCTCCCTCTTATACCACTTGACTAGCAATAGCAAGTAGCAAATATTGTTCATGGCTGAGATGTTAACAAAAGCTATTGTCTATTACAAAAAGGGAAGGGGCAATGGGACATCCAACTGGCTTGTCTAGCCAGCACGTGACACTTGTGGAGATTTTACAGACACAAAAATAAGATCTCACACGGGGGGGGGGGGGGGCACCCTGGAGTCCTGGGGGCAGGAGCACTGGGGTCTGACTGACTGGGGGGCCTCCAGGGTGGAGCCGTGGGCGGCCATGGCGGGACAGGAGCCGTGGGCAGAGCAGGAGACCTGGGCGGGTCTGGAGCCTTGGGCAGAGCAGGAGACCTGGGCGGGTCTGGAGCCTTGGGCGGAGCAGGAGTCTTTGGGGTCCTAGGCAGAACCAGAGCCCCACCCACATGTGTGCCACCCACATGTTTCCCACCCACAGGTACATGCCCCCCCCCAAAAAATTTTCTTTGGGGAATTCAGGGGTGGAGTGGAGGGCTCGTGGGTTGGAGCGGCCTCGTGGAAGGCCGGAGCGGCCTCGTGGAAGCCCGGAGCGGCCTCGTGGAAGCCCGGAGCGGCCTCGTGGAAGACTGGAGCGGCCTCGTTGAAGCCTGGAGCGGCCTCGTGGAAGCCTGGAGCTGGCTCTGGCGTTGCAGGTGACACCCAGAAATCAATGCAGTCCCTTGCTGGCTCTTCACTGGTTATGGTCACCTCGGCAGGGATAGTCCCAGTGGAATGGCATGTGGAGGGCTCTGGTATCAGGTGAGCTGGAAAGTTGGACGGTTTGCAGGAATGAACTGGATGATGCTTGGAGACATTCATATTTACAGGATCAACAAAGAAATCAGAACCCTTTAACTCGAGGGCATAATTAATACAGTCTGCAACAGACTGATCACAAATCTCAGGGGACAACATCAGAAAAAACAGATCATCATCCAGCCCATCCCGGAAACAAGCATTGACCATAGGATCTTTCCAGCTCACCATGTGGGAATACTCAAGAAATTCCTCCACATACCACTCCAGCTGACGACCACCCTGCCGGATGCTCAGGAGGTGCTCTTCAGCCATCTTCTGTTTTGGTCCGGTCTTCTGTTACGGCTGTCTGGTGCAGCAGAGAAGAGGCGATTCGGGACTTCCACAAAGAATGGCTTTATTCAGGGTAAACGTAGAACAGACCACCAACCAGCACTAACATAACGTAGACCGGACAAAGCAAGAATGAACAAGAGGGAACTAAATACAAACACTGATGACTGACTAACGAGGGGCACAGGGGATACAGATGAGGATAACATAACACAGCTGAACAGAACTAGACTAACAAGGGTAACCAAGGAAACAGAGAAAGTGGCGGGAAACATAGACAAAGGAACATGTGACCAAAGCAAACAACACGACAGAAACACTGATATGTAACAACACCGGGCAACTATTCTGCTGTAGGAGTTACCTTGCAGGTCATAGAGTGAGTCTGCAGCAGTAGCTTTATCAGAAGGTGCCTGTGTGATGGGTTTGAGGTAGGTTCGGTAGCCCTTCAGTATGGAGGCCATAAAGCGCAGGAACACCTCTTGGATCTCCATCTCCAGCTCAGTCTTTTTTTTATGCCAGGTGAAGTCTGCCTCGATAGGGGTCATCTCCACCGCCAAGCCTTCAAGTGCTGCACGCCGAACTGTTTGGAAACAAATGCTCATTTATAATAGGCCAAATTATAATGACGGCTATTTTACTGGAAAGAACTTTCATAGATTTGAGAGATGCCGCAGAGGGTAATATTTTCAGTGAATAATGAAGCTATAAAGGTGAAAGGAGATCTTACCAGTGGCAAGCTGCTGGTGCAGGTTTCCTAGAGAGTTGATAAGACTCTTACAGGGCTTCTTTGGGAGATTCTTCCAGTTACTGTGTCTTTTTTCATCAAACCTAAAACAAACACATTGCAAACATATAAAAAAAACAGTAGCAATTAAGCATGCCTTAAAAAAGCAGTACATTCCCAAATGTTAACTCTTATAGATTGAGGGTGCTCACAAGTATATAGTGTTGGTGTCCAAGTCCACACAGACCACATCAGGTGGGGGATCGTAGAGGTCAAAGTATCTAGAGTCAACACCCACGATGAAGGGACATGGTGCGTTGAGGACCCCCGCCAGAGACAGAGGGCAAAGAGGGATATATGGACACTGCCACTGGAATGGGAAAATCATCTGAAAGAAGATGAAAATGGCGATGATGTCCTATTTATTCAATAATATAACAAATATAAGAATAATACCTATTTAATAATATAATAACTATTTTCATTCCCTTTCCGAACAACTGAGGTTTAGATTAATTTACATGCACAAACAGTTTGTGCTAAACGCAATTTGCAATGTGCAATTCCAATCTTAATTATGGAGGATGCAGCAGACTATACAGCATCACTCCACCACTGTGATAAGGGTACCTGATTCTGAATCTTTAGAATGTTTTATAAAAATTAATGCAAATGTTTTTACTTTGAAATACTGTAAAAGTGTAACAGTTGCCCAACTGTTTAGTAAATTTACCTCAAAGTATATATTTTTAACCAAACACTCACCGCCACAACAGCCTCAGCCACTCCAGTCAGTACAGCAGGTCTCAGGGAGTGCAACAGGATCTTACTTTCCAGCAGGACAAAGTGTAGCAGTGTGGCACAGTTTTCTGGGCCCAGATTCATGAGCAGTGTACCATAGTCTGCTCCACTGAGAATGGAGAAAAGGAAGAGAGAGAATGAGAGTCTACGTAACCAAAATAGCAGGTGCTGATTTTACAGAAATGGTTTTAATTTGTGGAAGGACATTTTCATATCAACATATTTGCAAAAACACATATTTTTATGTAGCTTATATTGTCATTCTTCTGAAAGGAAAACATTCAACAGTACAATTTTTGTCTATTATTAGATATTCATTAATTCACTCCAGAAGGTTTAAAAACCAAAATGTATATTTAGATGGTATTTTTGTTTTATATACATTGTGTTATTTGAGTTGTAATGTTGATTAAATAATCTATTTAATGGCCCGTTCACACCAAGGACAATAACTATATTAGAGCTAACAACGCACAATAACATGGGTTGCAGTTATGTCGCCAGCTGCTTTAAATGGTTGATTTCTTTAAAGGTGGATTCTGATCTAAAAATAATTCTGAAAGTGATTCTATTGATATTGTTCTTCTGTGTCATTGTCGTTATAGTTGTGATATGGAATTCCCTATTTTCATGGAATTATGATTATTAAAACTTTATAGTTATAGTTTTCATTATAGTTATCGACCTTGCCTGGGTGTGAACAGGCATTAAAAGTAGAACTACTGTTCTGATTAAGTGCTGCCAGTGTAATTTCGGTGTTTGGAGTTTTCTCCATGTAATCAGTCATTTGTGGATAGTTATGTATTGTGTGAAAGCTACCAGGATTACTGGCTATGACTTTGCACAGACAAGGTTAATAAGCAATTTTATGTTAACATGCATAATGTTTCATTCATAAGCCAATATTTAACATGCATTTTAAAGTCTATACTGATGCAATGTCTTGCCCAACAGATTTCCACTGTAACAATTATGAATACCAATCATTTAATGTGTTAAAGCAATTCTTTTGATAGAATTTAAAGGTGCCTAACAGGAACTTCAGTGGTACTTCCAGACTTTTTGAAGTAAGTTTAGGGTTAACCATCAGGTTTAGGTTTCATGAACAACTTTTCAGAAAGTTGAGTCACTGTGTAAATTAACGTTAGACCTTTTGCTCCATTAACAGATTAGGGTTACATGCTAATTTTCTTTCATGGTCTATGGGCCCCCTGTAGTAGCCTTAGACAACCCTAGCCAACCCATGTGTAAAACTCTAGTTGCGCAACAGAGCACCATCACCTTAATATAAAAAATATTGTGTAATGTAATATGCAACACTCTCCAAACTGTGGGTTTCATGACCCTTTTCACTTGTAACTTAGAACACTCATTTAAGTGGTCTGAGAAGACCATGGTCATAGCCAAGTTTCTTTTTTTTGCCCATACAATGGAAGTTAAGGGGAACCGAAACTGGTTGACTAAATTCTTTAAAAAAAAAATTCTGTGGAACATAATAGAAGATATTTTGATGTATAGAATAACGTTAGGGTGTAAATGACAGAAATTACATTTTTGGGTGTTTTTATTTTTTATTTTTACACTATCCTTGTCCGATCTTTAGATAGTAAAACCACAACCACTGAAACTGAAAAGAAAACATCCATGTGTTTTTTTGCTACGGCTACACTAGCCAGTGCATAAAGGGATAGTTCACCCAAAAATGAAAATTCGGTCATCATTTACTCACCCTCAAGTTATTCCAAGCCTGTAAGAATTTCTTTCTTCTGCTGAACACAAAAGATATTTGGAAGAATGTTGACGGGGGCCCATTGACTTGCATTTTTCCATGCTAGTATGGAAGTCAACTGTTTGGTTGATGGGCCCCATTTTTTGAGTGCAAAAAATAAGTAAAGATTTCACTTATCGTTTAATTCCAGTGTAGTTCATCACATTATAAATAGGTCTCCAGTGTTTCCCATTAATTACCTAGACCGTGGTGTGGTAATAATGACATAAAAAGTCTCTAACATTGTGTTCTGTGCAATTGCTTTGGTAGAGCGCCTGTCAATCAAACTTTAAGCAAAATTGTGATATGGATAAATGCACTTTTCAAATTGTAAAAGGCTGTGCTTTAATTAACTAAGCCTGGTGTGCTATGTGTTTCAAAGCGAGACCCCATAGTCTCACAAAATTCTGTGGGAAGCACTGAAGTTTCACTGAAACTTGACAGCCAGAAAGTGTCCAAACAAAATTGAATCAATTAAATTCAAATATATGTCACTTGTTTCATATTTCATTATTTCTCAACCACACAGAAATCATTTACCTTAATGGTAAAGGTGTACAAACAGGTTGGGACAGGATTAAGGTGTCATGTGCGGAGAGCTTGTCGGAAGAAAAACACAAAATAAATATAAGATTACAGAAGACTTAAGCAAAAATTACATTTTTTTTTAACTGTATATCTTCCTGTATATTAAAAAAGACTGTCCTCCTCACCTGGACCAGTATTCTTGGCCTCTGAGGAGAAGGGAAGGAGACATTGTGCATGAAGTGGGATATGTGTCTGAAAAAAACAAAATAAGTAAATATTAACCCAACTCATATCTTGATATCACAGTCAAACAATGACCGGTTTGGTAAAAACATGGATATGTGATTTACTGCTAATACAGATATACTGATATCCCAGCTGTAAATATGTACCAATATGTACTATTTCACCCAATGATTTCGTGCTGTGTATTTTTTATGATTATTAGACTACTACATAATTAGCTTAGCAACATGTTAAAGTCAACTTCTATTATAATTATATTGTGCACTAACACATACTGTGCCACACGCAATAACAGTGTATGTAGAGCTTTCCAAATCAGTCACTTATGAGGTTTCATGATGAGTCATGCTGTCTTTGGATTCAAGCTGCCAACTCTCACGCATTGGCCGTGAGACACACGCATTTGATTGGTTTCACACGCTCACAGGCCACACCCCCGATTTCTCACGCTGAAGTGTCAACCTGGTTGGTCAAATGCCTGAAAGATGATGTTATCTATAGATCTACCTGTTGAGCCACTTGGGATCGAATAGTTATGCTTTCGGTGAGGGGTTCAAGATAAATGTGCAAATAAATACGGGTGTAGCGTGACCGAAAGCCAAATTCTGTTTTGGGTTCTGACGAGAACGAGTCTGTAATGACCGAAGCTGAGTGCTGTGGCGCTCAGGGGTGCGTTTCCCGAAAGTTTTGTTAGCTAACTATCGTCGCAAGTTCCGTCGTTATAAGCATAGTTAAAAAATAAATAGTCAAGCAATGCGCACTGTTCACACAAGCAGCTCATGAGTCCGAGCGTTTCTGTTCGTGCTTCATCACTGTATGTGCTGTGAGTTTAACCTGCATTTTTAGAATAATCCTGACTCCTGAGTATTTCATTTAAGTTTAACACATTTGTTCTTGCACTGGTGGTAATTTTGCCATTTTGCACTTTGTCAGTCAGTTTGAGATATAAGCTATACTTGAGTATTGTGTGTAATGATTCTGACAGTTTTTGCCATTGAAATGAATGGGAAAAAATGTCCCAATAACCCTGAATTCACCCCATACTCTTTGAAATCATAATTATATTGCATCATGTTGCTTGAAACCCCAAATATTATAACATTCTTCATTAACAATTATTCAGTTATTTGTTACAATCTTATTGTAAAAAGAAAAAGAAGTTTCAATGTACATAGCTACTTTTTGATAGTAACTTGTAGTGTAGCTACTTTTTCAAAAGGGTAGCTTGAATGTAACTTAACTACTTAAAGTAGTTTTTACTACAACACTGTTTTTTTTTAAGATCAGCCACAGCAAAAAAGAGCCGCACAACAGAGAGAAGAGCAACACACAGGACAGACAGATTTTTTCCTTTTTCTTCCCTGTAAAAGTATGCTGTAGGTTGATGTAGCTATAATCAATTTGTTCTATTTAGACAAAATCAAGCCTCTACATAGTGCTTTAAAATTGTGTGTGTGTGTCTATAGGATATACTGTATATACAAAGCTTCATATAGAAACATTTTGTGTTAATAGACAGAAATAATTATCAACCTATACTTATCTATCAACGGGCAAAAAAGAAATCAACAACAACAACAAAAAACAATACTACCCCATTCAAATGCTGATGCAGAGAAAGTGTTTTCTGTGACGTGTGTGTGTGTGTGTGTGTGTGTGTTTGTGTATATATATATATATATAGCTTATATTATTTTATTTTTTGTTGCAATTTTTGCTTTGTACGCGGCAAAATTTTGGTTGGTTAGTTTTTTTGAAAAGTTGGCAGCTCTGGACTGTACAAAATAATGTTATTGTCATTTAAAAAAAAAATAGACATAACATTATTGAAGATAAAAAAGCGTTCCAATTCAGAGGCTGCATCCTTCGAACACAGTGGAGCGACAAAGTCTGCCCCAATTCGGAGGCTCCTTCTACAATTCCATCTGTTGTGTACCAGGCAATGAAGGATACAACAGATGGAGTGGGGTTAACACAGCTCAGTTAGAAAAATACGGAAATTATTATAAATATGGAAAAAAAATCACTGAAGAATACTAAGTGGAGCCCCACCATGACAGAGAAATTGCTTCAGTAAGTACTATACTGTTAGCTTTGTCTTGAGATTGTTAGCAAACCAAATTCTGAGGTAAATCCTGATTCATTCATTATTATGTTAATATTCATCATGATGCAAGCTGTTTAAAAATCTGTTCAGATTTTAAAATGTGTGTAGTGTGTTCCAGTCTTAAGATGTGACTTTATTTAGTTTATAATCTTAATTATGTGCATAAATGGACCATGGTGAAGAAATTTAAATAGGTTGTGAACCCAGTTTTGTTTTTTAGACAGTTGAATATAACTTTCAAAAACAGTCCATTAAAAACGTTTTTGTCCCTTATCAACGGCAGCTCTCACAATTGCTAGACAATACGATCAATCCTCCATAGGGTAGACCGCCCCATTTAACAATGCACAGTTTTGAACTTTGCAGACTTTGAAGGTGTGGCATTTAAAGCCCCCCTCCTTCGAAGGATGCAGCCTCTGAATTGGGACACAGCCAAAATGTTCTGTTTAACACAAAAGTCGTAAAAGTGAACTACAGTTGAAATAAGAATCTGTTTGTACTTCTCAATGGGTAGAGGGTTTACTCCATTGGCTGACAGCTTGTAAAGGAACATGAGGAATTTCTTGAAGGACTCAAAGAAAGGCCAGCGGGACAGTAGGCAGATGCACTTGTTGGTGTTGACCGTGCGGTTGGGTATGACCTTCTTTTCCACAGTGGAGACCAGACCCAGCTGGATCTTCTGTTTCTCACTGAGGTCATCCACAGGATACGGCTCATAGAACTGTATTCCAGCTCCATACACCTGCAGAAGGGAAAAAATAGGGCCTAGTGAAGGAAGTTTTTATAAAACTACTTTTGGTATTCAAACACATCCCATCCATTAAACCTGAACAGATTCAGGTAGATTTTAATGTATTTCAAGCAGCTAACTAAGGTGCTGTTAAAGAATGTAATACATACCACAGTTAAAGGGGTGATGAATTGAGAAATCAACTTTCCTTTGAGCCTTTGATATATAAAAGTTCATTGTGATATAAGAATATCCTGTAAGTTTCAGAGCTGAAAACTTCCTTGTTACTCAAAGAAAAGCTTTTATTTGACACTAGGCCCAGAAAACGCTCAATCTCAGAATATGTCGACCCTTGACGTAATCGTATGCTGAAACGCCGTCTCAAGCCCGCCCACCGACTTGTGGAGGTAAACGGATCCCGCTACAGAGCAATAAACATGCCGGTTCAAGCTCACGTACGTAAGACTGCGCGTTTGTGCGCTTCATTTCACCACGGAATCGTTTGTAAACAAGATACAGGTAAAGACTGGATTTGCAGACATATTGAGATTACAACACTATGCTGTGCCTTCTATATTGGATCCGACAGGAATGGTGCAACACACTTATGTGAGTAAAACATGTTTTTTTATATGTGATAGTATTGCATTGTTACAGATCGTATTGATTATGTGTACGTGTCTAACTGAACATACCTTAGCATGCTGTCACAGGCTGGAGAATCCTTTATTTGAGGTGTTATTGGTTCTTTCGTGATCTGACTCTGACTTGTAACGTTATGGGCCAGGGCTCGCAAAGCCCAACGTCCCGGGGCTATGTGTTTTTCAGACGGGCTATCAAAAAGTAAGCCGGCCTGCCGACGGGCTATCTTAAATAGTGAAATAACATTCCTTTCTTGCGCGTGCGTGTGTCTATGTGTGCTAGGGATGCTACAATTCTCAATATAATATTGAACCGTTCGGTACAGCATTCACAGTTCAATACGCAGTCTTGGTTTTGCATTTAAAGCAGCACTAGGTACTTTTTGCTCTCTGGGTTGGGAAACAGTATTGTCCTCTTCTACTGACGTAAACTGTCATTCTACATCAGTGGATGCATCGCAAGTGCATTTGTTGACATGACAACTATGATAGCCCTGAACACTGCAGGAGGAGTTCACATGCAGGTGTTCTGCTTGCGTCGCGTGTGAAATGTCTTCATCCCAGGTACAGTGGCATATGTTTCAGCATGTCATATGAATCTAATTTCATGGGTTTTATTTTTTTCAAACGCCAAATGATCGCGATGCTCACGTTTACAAGCCAGCGTCATTATAGTAGCCTAGTCTATTGGTTACCGTTTTACGGAATCTATATGATACTTCAATTCAATGTTTGAGTGGTAGGTAATAACCATATATCGTCAATATTATAATATCAAGCTACCCTAGATGAATCTGCAAATTTGAAAAATCAATTTGCCTTATAGCTTGAGGCAAGACAAATAAACCAATATCACAGACATGTTGGGTATCCTAAAATATGATTTTGTACGTCTTATCATATGTATTTACTTGCAAGAATGTAGCCCCTCCTCCTCCAGCTCACGCCAACGAGCAAACGCTGGCCCAATGTTGATCCTCGTCCTGCCTTTAATCCGATCACTTTCTCGTTTCCTCTTTTTGCTTTCCTCCGACAAAACCTTTGCTTTCTTATTTTTCTGTGCTGCTTCGGCAAACAAATGATAGTTTGGCTCGCACGTCCGAATTTAAGGAAGTGGGGGTGGTGGTGGAAGTGATGCATATGCCGTAAAGCAGTTGAATTTTGTAGTTCTTTTTTTTCTCGGGTTACTACCCGAAACCCGAAGTTTAAAAGTATGATTAAAAACGATACAGACCCCGTCAGGCTATGGCAGACGTGTCATTCAACCTATTGTAAGTCGATGTATCATCACAAGAGGTTTGAAAATATATTATAAAGGTTGAAAAGTTACCTAGTGCTGCTTTAATTAATTATTTTTCTACAAATTCTATCATTTGCCTCCATCCCAATATACTGAACAATGCGACATACATTCACATCACATGTTAGTGGTAGAGTTATACTCACGGAACACTATAGTTATTCACAATCACGTAAGTTCATTATTTGCATGCGTTTTAAAGCCTTGCCGGTTAAACATTTCATGTGCGTGCTTATGCACTGGTTTAAACATGCGCTTTTCCGAGCACGCACACTAAATGCCTGTCAAACACGTGATTACTGGACTAAGTAGTCTTACTGCGCTAATACTGTGTCAAATACACACACGGTTAACATAAACACAGTCGGTTATGTCTAAAGTGAAAGCAAAATCGGCGTGTGTGTATATTAGATGCACGCAGGTCAAATTGAGAGCAGCGCAGCCTAGTGAACACGCTGTCCTTAAAGGGACAGTTCACCTCTAAAATTATGTCATTATTTACTCCCTCTAATATTGTTCCAAACCTGTATTAATTTCTCGATGACAGAATTTTCATTTTTGAGTGAACCTATGAAGGTAAATTGATGCCTTAAAGAATCGCAAGCGCAGGGTAAGATTTGTGAAAGTGTACATAAGATTGCAAGCGTAAATTAAATTTGTATGCGCAAGATAAGTTTTGTAAAGGTGTAAATTGCCTTTCAAGTGTAAGAAAAAAATATTTGCAGCATTTTACTGTTATTCGTAAGTGTAATTCATGTATTGTGAAACTGCAGCTTCATGTTAACGCAAAATAAACATGATCTGTATTCTTCTGACTTCCATTTTTCCGTGCGAAGACTTTTGACATGTTTCTTTCGCCAAGATACGGCCAAAATCATTGCACGACTGTGAACATCGATTTGCAAGCGAAAACATCAGAGCCAGGAACTGCAAACCAGATTGACCGTGTAAAACCAGACTTTGTGTAAAAAATATAAACTGCTGCAAATGTCTAAATGACTTGTTGTGAACGTAGGGCAAAAAAGTTCCCGAAAGAAACCGTTTTGTACAGTTCCGTCTTTCTTTTAGCTGCGCTTAAAGTTTTGGCACGATTCTCTCACTCGCTCAGTTTTGCGAGCTCGAGGAGGAAGGCGGGCCCACCTTCTTCTGTAGCCAATCAAATGAGCTGCTCGCTGACTCTGGATTTATCCTTATCTGATTGGTTCAATAAAGACCCCAGACGCCAGAACACATCTTTATCTTCATTTGGCTAAGAATCGTTCTCACGGCCGAAATTGTACTTTTAATGCACACATTCATGTTAATAAATAAATAAATAAATAAAGCACGGTTGCTTAATAAGCTGTACACCGTTCAAGGTGCATCTATATCAACACATCTTTATCTTCATTTGGCTCAGCATTCCGAGCTAGTGTGTTAAGAAAGAAAATGTATATTCAGTGTATCCTTATCATCATCATCATCATCATCATCATCATGACATAATATTAGTTTATCTTGATGATGCTAAAAGTATAGTATCTGCACTACTGCATGCATCATTTCATAATGTCTACTGATCAGGGGCGATTCCAGAATTATTATTATTATTATTATTTATTATTAGTAGTAGTAGTGTTAGTATTAAATTATTATTTTTCCTTTAACATGTATTTTAAGGGCATCTCTAAATGATGCACCATTTGTCATCTGTAATACAATCGTTTAACCTCTAGATGGCTGTATATCCCTATATATAAACAGAAACATGGCTGTGTATTCCCTGTTTGCTGGGTTTTAATTCAGACATAATTAGTTAGTTTTCATTTGATTTGGAGATATATATATATACATATATATATACATATATATATATATACATATATATATATATATATATATATATATATATATATATATATATATATATATATACATATATATATACATACATATATATATATATATATATATATATATATATATATATATATATATATATATATATATATATATATATATATATATATATATATATATATATATATATATATATATATATATATATATATATATATATATATATATATATATATATATATATATATATATATGAAAGACTACTCTTTGTCAAAGTTGTGTTTTTATATTGATTTTAAGTATCAGTTTTGTATTAGCCTACTGTCAAATCTGGACAGAGAAAGCATTTTGTTATTCATACTAGCTACATATAATAGCTTGATCAGTCACACTATAGTAATCAGAATCAATACAGTGCGACCAGGACAATATTTCAAAATATATAATTGAGTGTTAAATACCATGAAATGTGGTCTGAAAAAGTCTTAATCAGAATGGTATTATTGGGTATTAAAGAATGGGTATTAAATGTTTTGGTTGTAAAGTATAACATCAGCTCAGTGGTGTAAACAGATTATATAATATATAAAATTTCAATGCAATTCCAAACCAATCCAATAACGACACACCAGCTCAAAATTCAGGATGAACACATATAGTCAGCCTTGAACGGTGTACAGCTTATTAAGCAACCATGCTTGATTTATTTATTTATTTATTAACATGTATGTGTGCATTAAAAGTACAATTTCGGCAGTGAGAACGATTCTTAGCCAAATGAAGATTAAGATGTGTTCTGGCGTCTGGGGTCTTTATTGAACCAATCAGATAAGGATAAATCCAGAGTCAGCGAGCAGCTCATTTGATTGGCTACAGAAGAAGGTGGGCCCGCCTTCCTCCTCGAGCTCGCAAAACTGAGCGAGTGAGAGAATCGTGCCAAAACTTTAAGCGCAGCTAAAAGAAAGACGGAACTGTACAAATCGGTTTCTTTCGGAAACTTTTTTGCCCTACGTTCACAACAAGTCATTTAGACATTTGCAGCAGTTTATATTTTTTACACAAAGTCTGGTTTTACACGGTCAATCTGGTTTGCAGTTCCTGACTTTGATGTTTTCGCTTGCAAATCGATGTTCACAGTCGTGCAATGATTTTGGCCGTATCTTGGCGAAAGAAACATGTCAAAAGTCTTAGCACGGAAAAATGGAAGTCAGAAGAATACAGATCATGTTTATTTTGCGTTAACATGAAGCTACAGTTTCACAATACATGAATTACACTTACGAATAACAGTAAAATGCTGCAAATATTTTTTTCTTACACTTGAAAGGCAATTTACACCTTTACAAAACTTATCTTGCGCTTACAAATTTAATTTACGCTTGCAATCTTATGTACACTTTCACAAATCTTACCCTGCGCTTGCGATTCTTTAAGGCATCAATTTACCTTCATATGAACCCTTTAATGTTAATACAACAACAAAAGACAAAGAGAAAATCACTCACTGCTCTTGACTGAAAAACTAATAGAGTAGCTAAGAATCAATGTATATTTTATAGTGAAGTCTATGTAGTGTTTTATTTTTGCATTTATTCATTCAATTTCATACTTAAATGCTGCTGTACAGCTCTGAGCTTTACTTTTTTTTAAGTAAAGTTTTAAGTTTAAGTAAGGTTTTTCAATTCTTTAGTAAAATAAAGAAAGAGTATTGCAATAAAAAACAGTCTTTTTTCTCCTTAACCTCTTGCTGTTCCTGTCACCTAAGAATAGAATAGCAAAAAACTGATGTGACAAGCTATCAGATCCGAACTGAACCGAACCAAAAACCATGGTTAAAAACCGAGGTATGTATTTAACCGTTGACTAACTGTATTGTTGCAACCCTAGTGTGTACGGTTCGCGGTTATATTCACCGATCGGGCCGGCCAAGTCATTAAAAAAAATAACATTCCAATCAATCGCAGGTGGATGAGAGATGAATCATTGTGTTTGTTTGATAAAGACATTTTGCGAGCCCTGTGAGCGTTTCCCCACACGCTTTCAAAACAATTCCAACATGTACTGAGGGGAACTGAAGCTCATTAAATATGCAAATCTTATCCAATCCTAGCCGTGGGCGTTTACTTCCAAGTCTTCAGAGCAGCATGCCCATAGAAACTGAGCGTTTCTTGAGAGAGCCTCAAAATCAGGGCAGAAAATAGCCTTTTACTTATTCATTATGATGTTTTTGAAAGTAAAAACCACGCAAACGTCATAAGTTGACCTAAGACAACAGTTTAAAAAAAATTAAAAAGCCAGTTCATGACCCCTTTAAAAAAATGAAGAAAGCACATTTTACCATTTTGCACTTTGCACATATAGCTGAATGATAATAGGATCACACTGACATCAAGACATTATACTCTACCTTTTCCCCATTGGAGTTGGTGAGGACAAATGTGGAAAAGACTGGTAAAGGGTAGCGTGTGTTAGGAGCCCAGCACTCAATATTGGCCCCCATAGGCAGGCAAAATAAGGGTACAGACTCAGAGAGAGGAAATGACTCATAGTCCTCCTCAGGATAGCGAAAGATCAGACCTTTAAATGGAAAGTTTTATTAGAAACGTTTGAATGTGTGTCTTGTTTCTAAAGTATAATTAGTATCCTGTCTTATGGTATCAGCATTTGAATTATTATGCTGAAAAAAAAAAACATGCCATCTTGAAAGTGATGAGACAGGAAGTTTTGTTTCTCAGTGATTAACACAATGTCATGTGACAGGAATTGATATAACATGGAGATAAAGAATATGACAAACTAGTATGAAAGGTCATGACTACCATATTTAAGCATGAAAGCATTCAGCCCTTTAACAAACACATCAAATAGACATAATTTATGAGCACAGCGATGTGCTGAATATTTGAAGTGTGTGTAACATTTTTAAAGGAGGACCTTTAGAACCTTTCACAGAATTGTATAAGCAATATAATTAGCAATACAGACTGTTTTTTTACAAATAAAACCACAGCACATCCATCATTTCTATAAAATGAAGGCTGTCTGCATGCTTAATGATTTTTTGCAGAGTTAGTGTTCATTTTCAGGAAATCTCAGTGGAGAGCTGTTTACTGTGAAATAGCAGTCCTGACATTTACAAGTAGGCCTATCTTTTTCAGAGAACTGTCAGACAGATTCTGACAGCCAAAATCAAACACCTGAGAAGAGAAATGAAAAATAAACAAAATAATAGAGAGAGAGAGAGAGAGAGAGAGAGAGAGAGAGAGAGAGAGAGAGAGAGAGAGAGAGAGATCAGAAATGGAGGCAGAGATGGAGACTTACCAGCCTTATAAGTGATGGAGTTTGAGGCGGAAACTGACTTCTTGTAGCACAAAAACACACTCGATCCCCACTGAGAATGGAAAACAAAATGAGAAGGGACAAATGAACTAAATTACATTAATTCAATGTTATGTATAATACTGTGAGCAAATGTTATACAGTACAAGGATAGTATATATTGTTCGTACAGGCTGAACAGCTAGCAGTGGAAGAAACCAATAAGAATTAAAGCTGCCATTGCCTTCAGAATATCTTGAGTCGCTCTTGGGAGTACAATCCTACATATACATCTTATGATACTGGATCATAAGTTAAGAAGAAAATGATCTAGCTCTTTGGAGTATAAAATGCTGGACTGCAGTTCACTGCCCAAAGATTTGTAATTATGCTGATTTCTATTCTATTTAAACTTATTAGTGATGCTTGTTATCTCACATATATAACTAATACTTATTTATAAAACATACTTAAAATTTGTATTAGTGGTCCTTGCAAAGCAAAGACTTCATATCTCTGAATCACAGTGTTAAGAGGGTCGCACACCGGACGCGAAGCTCAGCGCCGCGTCTTTAAAATTCGGTGTCCCGAAGTGAAGGGCGCGCACTTCGAAGGCCGCATTTGAAGTGCGATTGCGTCATAGCGGCACTACGAAGGCGGTCCCAATGTGAAGGCTGCACCCTCTGAAGGCCGCATTTGAAGTGCGATTGCGTCACAGCGGCGCGAAGAAGGCTGCCGCAATTCGAAAGTACCTTCAAAATGTGCCCTCCGTTTCTCAGGCAAAGGAAGGGTACAGCAGATGGAACCTTTGCACAACTTCGCAGCCTACCCTATCCCAGAATTCATAGCACACTGGTGACTACAGGATTTGACTGGTCCGAATTTCCGCGGCACTCGATCAGATTTCTTGCGGCGGGGGATTACATTTCCCAGTGAAAGACGGTATACCGCTATAGCGGTCAGTAACTCAAGTGTAGCCTGGATACTATTGAACACAACAGCGCAACCACTTGAACTTAAAGTAAACAAAACGTTTAGTGCATTCGCACAGTCCCCATTTCCCTGCCCGGAGCAACCTGGCAAGATAAACTTTAATTTCCCAATTTTAACTTGCATAAATGTTATTTATTTCTCAACCATTCTCTCAAGAAGAGGAATACGTCCATTCTCTCCCTTTTCGCTCTTTCTTTCTTTTTTCTTTTATCTTTCTTTTTTCTGCACTTTCTTTAAATACAAATTAGATCTGCACGGGGCTGTTTTTTCGTCCGGCTCCCGCAATAGGATCTATTCCGCACCGCACCCTCCCGCTCACGCTTAAAATTCACTCCGTGCTCACCCGCTATAAATTATTTTATTCCCGACCTGACCGATCCAGCTAAATTTAGATTTCGTTTCCAGAATCTCTCTTTTAAATTTCCCCTACAGAAAGAGAGAGACTGGGGATAACAAAAGTAATAGGCTATGTTGGCCATGCAATCATTTATTTATTTTTCTTATCATACTGTCAACAACACCATAGCTAAAAAATGTGAAAAAACAGAGAAAAATAGGCTAAATCAAATGCGACATCTGTCACTCAAAACTATAAGTCAAAATGTAAATGTTGTTGTGTTTTAATAAATTGGTGTAATAAATCATAAATTATAGTTTAATAAATCAACTGTGCCTAAGCAGAATTTCCCCTTGGGGACAATAAAGTTAACTAACTAACTAACTAACTAACTAACTAACTAACTAACTAACTAACTAACTAACTAACTAACTAACTAACTAACTAACTAACTAACTAACTAACTAACTAACTAACTAACTAACTAACTAACTAACTAAGCAAAAACTCACTTCATTTTGATTTTCCCCCCAGAAATTTGTACTTATCTAGTAAATTAATCTTGATTTAAGAATTTTTGATATTTGGACTGGAAACAAGAAAAAATACCAAACAAGAAGAGCATTTTTTGCAGTGTAGTCAAATCTTCTGATCATTTAAAATATAATAGGCCTTTGTTGATTACATTCCAAATAAAATAAACTACAAAAAATATATATTTCCTTTGCTCTGTTGCTCTCTGTCACATAGGCCTACCTGAAGCTCATTCATTATGCAGCTCATTAATGTGAGTCCTTTGTTATCTCAGGTGCTATCTCATCATTATTCATTAGAGATCAAGCCTCCTTGCATATTGAATACAGTGCAATTACACTTTTGCCATTAATGTGTTCATAAGCAACTGAAAAAAACACAAATGTCAGAGCATGTCAAAACTTCTAAAGGGCCCCAAAAGAGCTCAGACTCCAGAGGGTTAAAAAAATCCATATATGTTCATATGTTCATACATATATTTTCTTGTCACGTAAATTAAAATGTGTAAATGAAAATAAATTGGTCTATACATTACTTAAAGTACTTTTTACAACTATTTATAGGCCTACAATATAACTTAAGTTTAACATCAGAAACAACTGAAATTTAAATTAACAACTAAAACAGAAGAACACATTTCTACACTTTCATTGAGCTGAGCGGGTCTCCCGCTGGTGGAGCTGGACCGGGATGGTAATGCACAATAGAGACCTGGTAAGGCCTGTGCCAGCGGGACATCATCTTCATCTGGGATGAGTGCATATTTCCACTGTCCGCAGGTTTGCGGGGCTGAATCGGTCGACGGCTATCATAAAAGTAGGCTACAATGCATCTGAGATGATCAGAATCAGAATCAGAAAGAGCTTTATTGCCAAGTGTGCTTGCACACACAAGGAATTTTTACTGTTCAAGAGGGAAATGGCCTGTGGGAAGAAACTGTTCCTGTGCCTAGATGTTCTAGTGGCCAGTGATCGGAGTCGCCGTCCTGATGGTAACAGTTCAAACAGGAGGTGTCCAGGGTGAGTGGAGTCTGTGATGATTTTCCCTGCTCTCTTCCTCACTCTGGAAGAGTCCAGGTCCTGGAGGGTTGGCAGGGGGGCACCAATAATCCTCTACCGCAGTCCGGATTGTGCGTTGTAGTCTCTTGATGTCAAATTTGGTAGCTGAACTAAACCAGACAGTGATGGAAGTGCATAAGACAGACTCAATGACAGCCAAGTAGAACTGAATCAGCAGCTCCTGCGGGAGGTTGAACTTCCTCAGCTGACGAAGGAAGTACAGTCTCTGCTGGGCCTTTTTCACAATGGAGTCAATGTGTTTGTCCCACTTCAGGTCCTGAGAGATGGTAGTGCCCAGGAACCTGAATGACTCCACTGCTTCCACAGTGCTGTTCATGATGGTGAGTGGGGGAGAGCTGGGCTGTTCCTCCTGAAGTCCACTATCATCTCCACCGTTTTGAGCGTGTTGAGCTCAAGGTTGTTATAACTGCACCAGACAGCCAGCTGTTCAACCTCCAGTCTGTAAGCAGACTCGTCACCGTTTTGGATGAGTCCGATAACAGTGGTGTCGTCTGCAAATTTCAGGAGCTTCACAGAGGGGTCTTTAGAAGTGCATTCATTGGTGTACAGGGAAAGAGCAGTGGGGAGAGAGCACACCCCTGGGGGGCGCCAGTGCTGGTAGTGAGAGTCCTGGATCTGAGTTTCCCCAGTCTCACGAGCTGCTGCAGGTCTGTCAGGAAGCTGGAGATCCACTGACAGATTGAGGATGGCATGGAGAGCTGGGTCAGTTTAGCTGAGAGAAGATCAGGCATGATGGTATTGAAGGCTGAACTGAAGTCCACGAATAAGATCCTTGCATAAGTCCCATCTCTAGGGGAATATAAAAACAACACTAAAGAGGCGTAATAAATAATTGGTTGGGTTGTGGAAATGGAATCCCAGCACGCATCCCTCCGGTCGATAATCAAAAAGAAACAAAAGCACAGAATTGAAGCAAAAAGTAATAAATTTATTAAAGATAACAATTGAAATAAAGAGCAAATCTTCAGGGTGTCCAAAAGGCCAAAATAACAAACAAAACGAATATAAAAAGGAAAGAGGGGAAAATGAATAACCTAATCAAGTACCAAAAGAAAAATACATTTACCTTACCTATCTCCCTGCCCAAAAACAGAGATCAAACAAGGTCAAAATAAACAAGGCAGGACACCCTACGCTCCACACTGTTATGGTTCAGACATAGGAGAACGGTTCAGAGGTTTTCACAAGATGCACGTTCACTCATAAGAGAACGATTCAGAGGTTTACACAAAATGCACGTTTGCTTGAGCAAAACAAAATTATCTAATCACAATTTGATCATCGGCCGGAGGAGGGATTCCGGAGCTCTCAACCCACGTGCGACCGAACCAAGAATGAGCTCCTTGATGAGTGTCAGCAGCGTCCTTTTAAAAACCCCGCCCCGACTAAGCAACCAATGGCTGCTTACATCCCCATGATCGGTGCACCTGTTTTGAGTTAGAGAAAACAGAAAAAAGAGAAAAGGAACACAAAGCAATAGAAAACTAACACAGGTCGTAACATCTGTCGAGATGTTGCAGGATATAATGCAGTCCCATGTTGACTGCATCATCCACAGACCTGTTTGCTCTGTAGGTAAATTAAGAGGATCCAGCAAGGGTCCAGTGATGTCCTGCAGGTGGGCCAGAACCAGTCTTTCAAACGACTTCATGACCACAGACGTGAGAGCGACAGGTCTGTAGTCATTAAGTCCAGTGATTTTGGGTTTTTTGGGGACGGGAATGATAGTGGAGCGTTTGAAGCAGCAGGGAACTTCACACTGCTCCAATGATCTGTTGAAGATCTGCGTGAAGACTGGGGCCAGTTGGTCAGCGCAGGCTTTCAAACGCAGGCTTTCCTTTTCTGGGCCTGAAGCTTTCCTAGTCTTCTGTTTTTTGAAGACTCGGCTCACATCCTCCACACAGACCTTAAGCTCGGGTTGGATGACAGGAGGGGGGAGGAGAGGGGGAGCAGGAGGTGATGGGGGACGTGTGAATTGCAGACCAGAGCGGGTGTGTGGTGTGAGACTAGGCTTTTCAAATCTGCAGTAAAAAGCATTCAGCTCATCGGCCAGTTGTTGATTCTCAGCAGATTAGGGGGATGGTGACTTGTAATTGGTGATATTCTTCAAGCCTGTCCAAACTGAAGCTGGGTCGTTGGAAGAAAACTGGTTTCTCAGCTTTTCAGAGTAGCTTCTTTGAGCAACTCTGATCTCCTTTTCAGTCTGTTTCTGGCCTGGTTATACAAGACTTAATCCCCACTTCTGTAAGCATCCTCTTTGGCATGACGAAGCTGTTTGAGTTTCCCAGTAAACCATGGTTTATCATTAGTGAATGATAAGAATGTCCTGGTAGGAATGCATGTATCCTCACAGAAACTGATGTATGATGTTACAGCCTCTGTGAGCTTGTCCAGATCAGTGGTAGCAGCTTCAAAAACAGTTCAATCAGTGCAATCGAAGCAGGCTTGTAAGTCCAGCTCTGCTTCATTAGTCCATCTTTTTGCAGTCTTTATTACAGGTTTAGCTGATTTCAGTTTCTGCCTGTAGGTCGGTATAAGATGAACCACACAGTGATCAGAGAGCCCCAAAGTTGCCCGTGGGACAGAGTGATATGCATTCTTTATTGTGGTGTAACAGTGGTCCAGTATATTACTGTCTCTGGTGGGACATGTAATGTGCTGTCTGTATTTTGGCAGTTCACGGGAGAGATTTGCTTTATTAAAATCCCCAAGAATGATTAAAAGAGAGTCTGGGTACCTTCGTTCAGTTTCAGCTATTTGTTCAGCCAGCTGTTGTAGCGTCGCGCTCACACACGCGTCTGGAGGAATGTACACATTCACGAGAATGATGTGAGTTTAATAAAAGTAAGTACTTAAATAAAGACTTGGACGTAATTATATAAATGTTTAAAATATATTGTAACAGTGTAAGATTACAAATTTAATAAAGTACATTTAATTTAACATTTAAGGTATAGATAATAATTCTGGGGATATTTCCGGCCTGTTTTACAGTGAGCATTTGAGGTATAAAGGAAGATTGTTGAGTTTCCAGCAGGAGATTTCTGCCGGACCTGTTTTCAGACTCTCACCGTCGTTGCCTCTATGCATTTGAATAGTTATGCTGATTAGGAGTAAGGTTGGTGATACTCTGTCTGGGCGGGTTTTCCCAAAACCTGTATATTTAATTTACATGCTTTGTTCAACCTCAATGTAAATCCCTCCCCCTTAGGAATGTATATAACCTATCAGGTATGCTGTTTGAGACTGTTTTCGGACGACCTGCAGCACAGAGAGTTCTCATTAAAAGAATCACTTCTGTTTGATCCCGACATCTCCTGGTCTACACTTCTGAGTTTCCTACACTTTAGAGGATAGAGTTCACAACAACAGTTACATTTAAATAAACAATAGTTGCAACTTAACGATTCAATATTTAACCATAGGCTACAGATTTACGTGCTTATCTCCCATCGTCGCAGGCTTTGAAGCATGTCAAAATCCAAAAAAACTCATAAAAAGCAACAAAAAAAAAAACTGTTCTGCTCCATTTCTCTTTTTAAAATCTCCTCACGAACGTCCGCTGTCAGTTGCAATGTTTAGCAATATTTATACCGGGCACCCCCCGCGTTTTGGCATATTTTGGCCCATTTTGGCCGTGATTCCGCTACTTTTGATTAGCAATTGGAGGGGTTTTGTTGTGCAGACCTGGCAACCCTGTCCCTCGGTTCGCCCTTCGTGCACTTCAAAGGCGTGGCCTGGCCTGACCTGGCCTGGCCTTCGAAGTGCACAGCCTTTGAAGTGCGCACCCTTCACTTTGGAACACAGCTATTGTTTTCTATGAGTGTACGCCATAGACTGTAAAAAAATATGGACGTAGTGTCCGTGACGTCACCCATAGGATTCTAATGAGCCGTTCTGAAGCGCAAAGTATGGATGAGATGGCCGTTGCCATCTTGGCAGCGCGTCACTCCCGGATAACAGAAAATGGGCAAAAAGGCGGGACGTGGGCGGAGCTGAAGTGACGCGATGACTAACAGACAGCAGATAAATGGCTATCCATCTGTCACTCGAAGTGGCCATGCCCTTAATTATGCAGAACTTTAATGCTTTATATAATCTAAACGAATGAGTTATAAAAAAATTCACCCCCCTCACAGTTGTCATGAAGGGCAAAATTAGCCGTATCGATCAAAACCACAATTTGTACCAGGCTGTAAACATGTTTTAATCTGCTGTAAAGTTGGGCATTTTAACATGGGGCTCAATGAGATTCTGCTCCCTTTTGGAGCCTGTCCCTAGTGGCCAGTCGATGAATTGCAGTATATGTCACTTAGGTATTGGCTTCAAGAGAAACTGCGGGAGGTTGCCGCTTGGTGCACGCACACCGGCGGCGACATTCAGCGCTTGTCCACAGCGCCCAGTTACGACTCAGGAAGTTGTTCAAAATCCTGCCGTCCCGCCACAGAGCGCCATTTCAAGGTTTTATATAAAATTTATATTATATGTCCCTCAAATCGTCGATGTACATACTGATTTCACCCTGTGCTACAAGAACTCACCCATCATGCAGCTCTTCTGTCAGAAGTCGATTCAAAATTGAGCTTGCGCGTATAGCATGTGCGCGTCCGGTGTGAGATACCTGAGACGCCAGCACGGCGCTGAGCTTCGCGTCCGGTGTGCGACCCCCTTTACAATCCAAGAGACTTTGGGTGGTTCAGAACACCCTAGCAACTACTTAGCAACCATATAGTAACATCCTAGCAACCACTAAGAATACTCTAGCAACTGCCTATCAACCACCCAAATACCCAAACAACTGCTTAGCAACCACCTCATACACCTTAGCAACTGCCCAGTAAAACATGCTAGCAACATCTTAAAATATATTATAGAAACGTGCTAAAACATGCTAGCATTAACACTATTATACAACATAAAAGCAATGTTAAAACATGCTAGGAAGATGTTACAAATGCTAGAAACATGCTATCTATGCTAACATTGCTTGCGTATTCTGGAGAGATGAGGCATCTACGTATACATGCCTAAAACCCCCAGAACACCCAGAACCCATAGCAACTACCCAGAATGTTACCATCTGCCTAGCAACCTCCTAGATTAGCCTAGCAGAAGGTCTTTGATCTAGTTTATGCCCCAGTCTATATCTATATATAACTATAATCGTTTTAACTTTTTTGATGATAATAATTTTACTGAGATGCCATAATGGCTGACTGATGGTTATTAAATAACTAATAACCAGATAAAATAGATACATTTATAACAATTTTTGACTATTTATTTTTTAATGTTAAAAATGTTTTGAGTTAATGAGCTCAGAGTGATACAAGATGAAAATAAAATAACATGAAAATAACATAGCTATATATGAACTCAGTCGCCTTGGACAACAATCAATTAAACAGTTTAGTAGTCATTATAGAAAAATATTAACCACAGAATGCACCATTTTGACCAATCAGAATCAAATATTTCAGAGAGGTGTGCAATAAACATTTTATTTAAATTGCTGTCAATGGTTTTACATGCTGGCTTCAACATAACTGGTAAATTATGAATTTGGTTGAACCCAGTTAATCAAGAGGAAATTCTGTAAAAAGGAAAGTCTGTATTCATAGTTTTCACATGGCGTCACATCGCTAAGATTTGGAACGCCCACCTGGAGGGCAAAACAAAGCTTTTCTCTGCTGCCCACCTGTTATTTTTGCCAGGTTTGTTTAGCCAAATTCCCCATAGTTGTTGTTAAATCTGATGCACTAACCGGCGAGGAAACGGGTCTAGGTAAGGTCATTAAGACAGTGATGTTGGAGGACCAAATTCAGTTTACACCTTATGTACAGGAAAGCAGATGAACCCAGAATATGAAAAGCAACTCGTAAAGTTGGGAGGGTTACTTAAAAAATGTATTCTGTTACAGTTACTGTCATAACTCATAAAAAAGTATTTAGTAATGTAATCCAAACACCACAATATGAATGTAATCTGGTTACTTTTGGATTCCTTCAAGTAAAAAGCGATATTTAGCAGAATGATTATGCATGCACCAGAGTTGAGTCATGACTTTTAGCACTAGAGGCATGAAATTGTCCAGCCATGACTTTCTGTTCCACAGGAGAATAAATATGAAGAAACACAAAGGCCAAATTCCCTTAATCATTCATCACAGTGAGTAAAACCAAAGAATATAGTTCTAAGGTGCAGCAAAAGATTTTTGAGCTTCACAAAATAGAAAGTGGCTGTAAGAAAATAGCTAAAGCATTGAAAAAACACTATCAGGGCAATAATTAAGAAGTTCCAATCAACTAAAGACATTACAAATCTGCCTGGAAGAGGATGTGTCTTAATCATCCAAATGGAAGAGTGTTTGATCCAAGGATCACAGTTGGAAAATTGCAGTGATTAATTGGTTTCAAGAAAAATCCTTCTCGCTCATCCAAAAACAAACTCATATAGACCTGGTTCTATGGTGAGATAAAACAAAACAAAAAAAGAGCTTTTTGGCAGCAAACCCAACAGATGGTGCAAACAGGGATAAAAAGTTCCCAATGTCCATGGTTAAATATACTGCTGGATCTTTAATGTTGTGGGCCTATTTTTTTGCTGGAGGTCCTGGAAATCTTGTTCAGATACAAGGTATCATGGATTCTAGCAAATACCAACAGATAAAAAACCTGACCGTTTCTGCTAGAAATCTTATAAAATCTATATCAAAATCAACACAAAAATGTGTCACTGAGCACAAAATGAAGCTCATGTATCCCAGTCCCCTGACCTAAACCCTACAGAAAATGAGTGGGGTGAACTGAAGACGAGATGCACCAACATGGAGCTGGGAATCTGAAGAGATTCTGTATAAAGGAATGGTCTCTGATCTCTTGTCAGGTGTTCCCCAAACTCATCAAGCATTATAGAAGAACACTTAGTGCTGTTATCTTGGGAAAAGGACATTGCAATAATTGGGTGCCAATAATTGTGGCCAACGTAAACTAGAGAAAAACATTTATTTCATAATGTGAGTTCCCCTCCACTTTCTATTGTTATACTTCAATGATAGGTTAGAATTTTTTTTTAATGAAAGATCAAAAGGATAAACAATGCACATTTATTTTCACAGCCCTCTTTGCTCATATTTACCAAGGGTGCCAATATTAGCGGAGGGCACTGTAGCTATTTTAAGTAAAAGTTCTTCTTTGGCAAAAATGCATTTTCTTAATAGCCTAAACATAGGCTTTACTCCCTTAAAACATAAATTGTCCGTTTCACTTCCACACACAAGAAATTATATATGTTTATCCCAAGCAAAGGCTGGATATAGGCTTTATGAGTTTATATAAAAAGCCTTTACATCCTGATGAAGGCTCATTAGCCGCAACACACCAGTGTATTTGTTAGCTACTTGTTTTTTAATTGCCTAAGCCATGATCGAATAAACACTTTTTATATATTTACTTAATTCCTGAATGTGTTGGCTCCATTTGTTTTTGTTATGTTTTTTATTACTTGGCCTGCCCGGCCAACGGATTATCCGCAGTCTCCATGGATATAACCACGATCCACTCATCATTACTGTCAATATAGCATTATTTTGTCAAAATGGTAATTTATTTAGTTTTAAGAGAAACCTTTGTAATCCTGATAGTATTATTTTTTTTTACAAAATGTAACCATAATCTGATTTTTTGATGTTAACTGTAACAAATGACAGTTACCAGATATTTGTATCCTGACTACGTAATGCCATTACATGAATTCCTTTACTCCCAACCCTGAATAAGGTGTATACTGAATTTAATATCACTTAATATAACTTAATATATTAAAGCCAAGCTAAGCATTTTATTTTATCGACTTTCTACAATGGCCTTTTTCGTTTTACATAATTTTGACCTCCTTGCCAACTCACCATGCCACAGTTGAGGTTCTTGTTCACCTTGCAGAAAGTGTGAGGAGGAGTCTCGCCCTTGTTTGTGATGATGACGCAGATGTCAGTCACAGCCAGTGAGTTTTGGGGCTGGACAGGGGGCGCTCTGCGGTATGTGATGAATATGCGCTGAGATGTGGCAGAGCTGTTGTTGACGTTTGCACAGCGGCCAAACGGTGTGGCCTCAATGACCTCACAACCCTGAATGAGACGCTCTTTACCCTCATACAGGACCCTACAACAAAGAACAAACACTGATCAGCAACTTAACCCACAGAAATGCACATTTAAAGAGACAAGAAATGCCCGTTCACACCAAGAAGGATAACTATAAAGATAACCATAATGATAACTACACAGTATTAGCATCCACACCAGAGAACAATAACGCTCTGTTTATTATTAGCGTGCTGCTGTTTTGTCGTCTGCCGCTTTAAATGTTCGAGCTCTTTAAATCAGAATGGATTCTTTCATATTTACAATGATATTTAGAACTATATCTTTATCATTATCGTGATAGTTATCTTACTTAGTGTGAACAGGCCTTTAGGCTGTGCTCTAGCATAACATGGCAGCATTATATTAGAACACAACAGAAACTAGGCTGCCGTGTGCCAATCTTTTGTCTGACTTAATTTTTCTGTTCTTACTGGAGCTGAACAACAAAAACTCAACCCTGTGTTTAATTTGTCCTTGAGATAATTTTTATGAGCGACTCACTTAACAAAAAATAGAGGGCAAACGATTGTTGAATGACTGCAGGTGAAAAAGGTTTGTGTAAACATGTCCAATTAGGGTAAACAGGGTTTCTCCATTGCCTTTTTTGAGTACACCAGTGTGCTGTGGGTGTTGAATCATAATCACACCATGTTCATTTGTTGGCCAGAGGAGACCTGACCCCCTGACTGAGCCTGGTTTGAGGAAACACAAAATCCAAATTCCCTTAATCATTCATCACAATGAGTAAAACCATAGAATATACTTCTGATGTGCAGCAAAAGCTTCACAAAATAGAAAGTGGCTGTAAGAAAATAGCTAAAGCACTGAACCTCCCCATTTCCACCATCAGGGCAATAATTAAGAAGTTCCAATCATCTAAAGACATTACAAATCTGCCTGGAAGAGGACACATGTCTTTATCGTCCTAATGCACGGTGAGGAGGAGAGTTGGAGTGCCCAAAGACCCTCCAAGGATCACAACTAGTGAATTGTAGAGAATAGTAGATACTTGGGGTTAGAAAGCCAAACAGCAGCTACATCACCACAAGTTGTTAGGGAGGGTTTCAAGAAAAATGAACAAGAGAAAAACATTTATTTCATTATGTGAGTTTCCAGCCACTATCTATTGTTTAACTTCAATGAAAGGTCAGAATTTTGCACTTTTATGGACTTCAAAAATGACAAGTCACTGCTATTATAAAGCTGTGAAGAGCCAGGACATTATTTAATATAACTTTAATATAATTTTATTTGTCTGAAAGAAGAATGTCATATACAAATAGGATGACTTGAGTTGAGGGCAGGTAAATCATGGGCTAATTTTCATTTTTGGGTGAACTATCCCTTTAAATCTAAAATGGGATTCTTTTTATATAAATACTAGTTCAATACAATTTAAAAGGGTAACACTTTACAATAAGTTTTCATTTATTAAAGGGGTCATGAACTGGCTTTTTTTTTATACTGTTGTCTGAGGTCAACTTATGACGTTTGTGTGTTTTTTACATTCAAAAACGTCATAATGAATAAGTAATAGGCTATTTTCTACCCTGGCTCTCTCAAGACACGCTCGGTTTTGATGGGCATGCCGCACTGAAGACTTGGAAGTAAATGCCCACGGTTACGATTGGATAAGATTTGCATATTTAATGAGCTTCAGCTCCCCTCAGTTCATTTGGAAATTGTTTTGAAAGCGTGTTGAGAAACGCTCACGGGGCTCGCAAAATGTCTTTATCAAACAAACACAATGATTCATCTCTCATCGCGACTGATTGGAATGTTAATTTTTTATTACTTGGCTGGCCCGATCGGTGAATAACCGCGACCCATACACACACACACAGACACAGACACACACACACACACACACACACACACACACACACACACACACACACACACAGCCCGTCTGAAAAACACAGTCCCAAGACATTGGGCTTTACGAGCCATAAAATTACAAGTCTGATCACGTTTTAACCAATAACACCTCAAATAAAGGATTCTTCAGCCTGTGACAGCATTCTAAGGTATGTTCAGTTAGACACGCACACATAATCAATATGATCTGTGACGATGCAATCCTATCACATATAAAAAACATGTTTTACTCACATAAGTGTATTGCACCATTCCTGTCGGATCCAATATAGAAGGCACAGCATTGTGTTTTAATCTCAATATGTCTGCAAATCCAGTCTCGACCTGTATCTTGTTTACAAACGATTCTGCAGTGAAATGAAGCGAACAAACGCGCAATGTCTTACACATGTGAGCTGGAACCGGCATTGTTGTACTGTCACTAAATTTGGCAAAACAATAAAAAATATGATGACACCAGAATTCCTTGGATTATTACTCTTTAATCCAGACCGAACTCTTCTATGTCTGTACACCTCTCCTTTTTCTTTCGTTACATCTCCCCCTGGTGTTCGTTATGTGTATTAACAGTCTATATAGACACAACATCCCCCCCAACACGTAATTTTTCTTCACTACCTTAATCTTACCACTTAGCAATGAATAATAAGAACATTTTAAATAACAAGTAGCTGAACATGAATCCAAAGAAGTACAATTATTTGAAAAAAAAAAATTCCTCCTTTTTCCCCCTTTGTATTAACTTCCTGAACAGAATTTTTCTTGAGCACACAAAACAAGTGTATCTTAATTCTTACTTAAGAATTAAGTTTATCACGATAAAGAAGGTGGCAGAGCATTTTGCATTGTCTTTAATAACAGTACCTGGCATACAGCCGAGCACCTCAATAGGCGAGCGTGAATAAGTAACTAGTCGTGTGGTCGATGGCTGCAGATGTGTACATTTAAAGTTTTCCTCATACACAGATCAAGGCAAAACTGATACTGAAGTGCCAGTATCCACAGTCAATTCCACAGTTGCAAAGGACTTTGTTGTTTGGATACCCACAGCACACTGGATTTTTTCTGCATGCAGGATTCTTGGACTAACAGTAATGTGTACTCAGGCAACTCGACTTCTCTTATGGTGTGTAAACCTCACGCACACCGAAGCTCCAGCTGCACTGACCGGTCTGCCTTCAACATCACCGACCCCCACTACTGCATCTCGCCCACAGCGGAGGTGCCATACTAGGTGCGAGATTAAGCAGAAGGGGGGTAAGCACGGGGTATCCGGGCTAGGCTAGCCAGCTATCCCCACAATAAACTGGAGTACATTCGATTACTGCGCTATTGTGTCTTTGTTTGCACTGTGTACTCAATGCACATCAATGACGCTTTTCATATGATTGGAAAAATCATCTAAAAATAATGCTATAATCAACACTTACTCGTTCATCTCGACAGCTGTAATGGTACATTACATGTGTTACAAAGTTGGTAGAATAAGGAGGAAGACAGGGTCGCCTGACTGGGACTCGCGTTTATTCAGTACTCTCAGATACAAAGAAAATAAACTTGCGCTGACAGCGCTCTCACAACTCAGTAGTTACAATATAACTTTGTTAGCAATCGCTCCGTCTCTGGTCCATTAGTGATGTCCGGTTCGCGAACAATTCGTTCTTTTGAACCGCTTCTTTTTAGTGCAAAGATGTCCGCCAATCACAACAGTGGTCTCACAGCAGACACGCCCCTTGAAACAGGGCATTCAGCCAGAGGGCAAACATCAGTATAGAAAAAATTCATTTTATTTCTAAATTATGACATTTTATGAAGTAACAATCATACTAACAATATAAGTACACCTCAGGAAACATTGTAAAATAAAATAAAAAATCCATGCCATGGGACCTTTAAATAACATGACTAACAATGAGCAATACATCTGGTACCGTATTTATTAATCTTTGTTAATGTTAGTTAATAAAAATACAGTCATCTATTGTTTCTTCATGTTAGTTCACAGTGCATTAACTAAAGCCCCGTTTCCACCGGAATTACCTGGAACAATTTGTAACAGGAACTTTTTTTACAGGAACTTTTTTTCCCCAGACCTGCTACTGTCTGCGTTTCCACTGCGGTCTAAAGTACCGTGAAGATTAGGCAAATTAGTCCGGTGATGTAGGACTGTGCGCGACTGCTCCACCCAGTCAGCGACGGACAGTAATAATTTTTGCGTGACACTGTCTGCAACAATAACAAGTATGAAGGAGATTCAAGCAGCGCTGCTTTTGCTGGTTATGTATTGGTTTACTAAAGAGGTAATTATCAAAACGGCGGAAAACAGACAAGCACTGATACTAAAGCGTATTCTGAAAGCTCGTTAAGCTAGATTTAAAATAAGACAACGTAGGTTATTATCAGCTATTACGGACAGTGACCGTGAGATGGCTGAGACGAACGAGCGCCATCGGACAGAAAGAGCAAGACTGATATTTACTGAATGCAGAAGGAACCTCGCAAAAGACTTTTAAAAATGCCGGTTGAAATAAAATGCTGCGTGAGTTCAACCAATCAGCAGGTTTAGCGCCCAAGTCCCACCCCCGAAAGTTCCTGAACTTTGAAAAAGTACTACCTCAAGAGCAGGGCCGTTCGGAGGGGGAAATATTCACCCAGAACTTCATTTAGACCTTGGTCGAAACACACTGAGTACCACCCCAAAGTTCCTAGTTCCTGGGGAAAGTTCCGACTTAAAGTTAACAAATACAACTTTTGATTTTAATAATGTATTAGTAACCACTGAAATTAATATTAAGTAAGATTAATAACTACTGTAGAAGTATTCTTCATTTTTAGTTAATGTTAACTAAAGTAGTTAACTAATGTTAACTAATAAAACCTTAGTGTTACAGTTAAAAGGTTAGTTGAAAATGGAAAAGTGAAAATTGTCATTAATTACCCTTATGCCATTTCAAATCCTTTTGTTCCACTTCGAAATGCAAATGAAGATATTTTTATGAAATCTGAGCAATTTCTTTGTCTGGCTATCACCAGACCAAGCTCAATTTAAAATTGAACATTGGTCTGGGGAGTCTGCTATGTATTTTCTACTGCACAAGAGGCTTGATAAACGAGCATAAATTAAATGACTCTGTACGCAATTCGATAGTCCTTCAACCAATCAGACCACAAGAGGCTTGATCAACGCGCAACGACCCATCACTTCTCTATCCGTCATCGTGTTAAACCCGCCAATAGTGTGCCAGGTAGATAAGCCAGTCTGTGATTGGTAGAAATGAATGAGCAGGTTTCCAGACTGAGTTGCAGGGCGAAATCAAATCGCCGGCAGACAGTGTTAATTTCGTTGCCGAATCATTTGTGTCATAATTTTCGTCAATGACCTTTTTTCACTGACGAAAACGAGACGATAACTAAATAAAAACGAGTGTTGGATGACAAAAACTATGATGAAAATCAACTGTCATTTTCGTCAACATATAAAAACGAGACGAATATGTTAGGGAGGGACGATTAGGGAAGAGATCCAGTCAGATCTGATATATCCTGTGTAACAGATGCGCACATTTGATTTGAACGTGCTGATCTAACCACTGGAACACACGGCGCTGTTGCGCGATCTACAGGCTCACCCCCGCATCCCCAATACAGCGCTCCAGAGTAGTTCACAATCAATGAATAGCACACATTTATGCCAGGCAATTGTTTATTAACTAATGCTGATGAATAATGACACTGTTTACTTTAAGATGTTTATATAGTAATATGTTTAAGACGGTTGTAACAATGCATATTTTATCTCCTCATCTGAACTTGAATGAGCAGCTGCAACTGCAACAGAGGCGTAGACATTTCAAAAGAAGAGTCCCGGTGTATTTCGAGCTTGTTTATAATTACAAGTCACGCATTATATATTCGTTTTTGGTTACACAATAAACTGTATTTAATTTCATTCCCATTTAATTCATATTCAGGAGGAAAGACCAGTATTTGACACATATTCAATAAAGTATCAGGGTTATAATAGTTAACTAAAACCATTTAAAAAATCTTCATTACTTGAAATTAAATAAATTAAATAAAAAAAAAAAATAAACAAACTTATTTGAAGCTTTAGCTTAACCTGATATGGCCTACTGACTAAAACAGAAATACAAAGTTACAAAAACTATATAGCTGTTTTTAAAAAACAAACAAAAAGTGAATTGAGCTCTTTCGTGTGACAGTCGGTTATGTAATGCTTAAATGCTTAATTTATTACAATTTAATTAAACTATCTACTGTAGATTTAGTCGACTAAAATCTTATGGTATTTAGTCGACTAAAACTAGAAACAATTCGGGTGACTAAAATATGACTAAAACTAAATGGCATTTTAGTCAAAAAACTATGACTAAAACTAAATCAAAATTTGCTCTAAAAAATTAACACTGTCGGCAGATCAGGCTGGGTTTACCCAGTCTAGCAATTTCTGTCACTCCATTGAAAGTCCATTTCCCCAAATTTGATGTTTCAAAATTAGCTCTATATAATTGCATTGATCATTGTTTCTCTGTGAATAAGATTAAATTAAATCTGTTCATCACATAAATTCTATTCCATGTTTTTGTTGAAACCCTGCAGCTATAAAATATATAACTAGAAAAGCATGCTATATTTTTGTTGATTAAAATTATTTACTATGAATGATTGAAAATGATTCAAAACCTATGGTAATCTGTTGTAGCACCATAGTACCATAGAGTCCAAATGGGTTATGTAGTATAGATTTAAAAGCTTTAAACACATTAAGTGCCATGCAATGCAATACCAGCGAGTGCATTACATCATCTTGATATTTAATATTGTGGGGTGGTGAGCGAAGACAAAATACAATGGCTGTTGCATCATGCCTTGGAAAGCGTTTATTTTAAATCACAATGAACATAGGACACAATGGTGTCCTTGCTGTGATTTGGTCATGGTGAGGATCAGGGAGGGCATAGAGGAGTTTGATCCAGGCAGGGGTGGGTCTGACTGTGGCGACCCAGTAGGCTATATCCATAAAGAGTGAAGACCTTGAGCTGAACTATAAAACTATAAAACAGTCAGCTGATGATAAATGGAGACCACAAATAGATTTTGAATGCTTGTGCCCCACTTGTTATTCAGCTTTTATACAGAAGACAAACAGGATATGGGATACATTGATTATGACAGTGTGACTGAACATAAGAGAAAATGTGTGTATAGGGTGCGATTTGTTAAATAAACAGATGGGGGAAGGGGGGGGGGGTATGTTATTCATATACAATGAAGAGTAAAAATACAGAAAGTAATTGTTTAAACTGAATGAACAAAATCATATACATTTTTAACTCTTTCCCTGCCAAACACAGAATTTTCCGTTATTTGTGAGAAAACGCTTCCCTGCCAAACACGGAATTTCCGGGTTTTCACTGTTATACGCTAGGGGGCACTATTATGCATCTTCTGAATGAGTTTAGAATCTCCTGATCAAAAACAATGATGAAGAAGACTAAAAAAAAAACAAGCGATCATATGCAAGCAGATGCATATGTAAAATAACGTGATCATCAACATTAAAAATTATAAATCAAAACTGCCTATTGTTACTGAATGAAATGTCGACCCAGGGCGAGCTATATGACTGTGCAAGCATTAGGGGTGTTGATGGACTCGATCTACTCCATCTGTGTTTGATCATCACTCTGAATCTGATCTGGATGTAGTCTTTGACAAAAACTTGATTTTCTTTTTGTTCAAAATTTAGCTTTTTTTATGAAACTTGCCCATATTTAAGTGTTGATAAAAAAGCAATGCATGAAGCTAGAATAAAACGTTTCGTTTTTTTTTTTTAAAGCAGAGGGTCTGCTCTTCCTTTTTATATATATATATTGCATGCTCAGATATTCATACAACAAAATATTCAATGGGCCATTCAAATTCTGTGAAAATTATCAAAAACCCTGGCGGTGGCTGGCAACTTAAAAAAAAAAAAAAGCTGGCGGGGAAAGAGTTAACAATTAACTTTTTTACCTAATTTAGTGTTGTAGTCAAGCGGCAACCTACCGCAGTTTCTCTTGAAGCCAATACGGAAGTGACTTAAACTGTAAATCATTGACTGGCCACTAGGAACAGGCTCTAGAAGGGAGCAGAATCTCATTGAGCCCCATGTTAAAATGCCCAACTTTACAGCAGACAAAAACATGTTTACAGCCTGGTACAAATTGTGGTTTTGGTCTATATGGCTAATTCCAAGATGGCAACGGCCAGCTCGTCCCTACTTTGCGCTTCAAAATGGCTCTTCAGAATCCTATGGGTGACATCACGGACACTACGTCCATATTTTTTTAAAGTCTATGGTTGTAGTACTTGAGACTGTTTACAATAAATTCGGTTCCTGAAATATTTGGTTCCAGTTAGGGATGTTAACCGATGACCGCTTGACCGATGGTTGACCGTATCAACGTTAACCGATCAAAGTTGTCGGTTAAAAAAAAAAAGTGATCTCTAAATTAGGCTATTATAGACAGTGGACTAAACGCTACTACAGTTAGCCATCTCATTCTAAAATCTTTTTGTGTGAAGTGAACAAATCCCTCACACTCAATTTTTCATAACTCGCCTGTTTGTACTTAATAAACCAATAAAAACATTTGGCGCGAGGTCACAGCGTTTGAGTTTGCAAAAAGTAAACAGGCTAAAACACTCGAGGTTATTGTATTCAACATTCCGCATAAGATGGGCTTACATTTGGAAATATATTACATCTACATTTCAGTGGTAACACATAAGGTGTTGATCATCATCTTTCTTTATTATTGTTAGCACTACCTCGAACTAAAGCGCGCGTCTCTTCGGAGCTGTCATTTTCTTAAATGAGCCGCGGCAATGTTTCAAATGAGCTTCTAACGCTAGACAAATGCCTTTATTTTCAACGCGATCACCTTGTACCCAAACCATTTCGAAACTAAGGAGCCATTTGTCCTCCGATTACAAACAAGCTCCTCGGCGCCGCGTTTGCGGGACTCATGTTTCGCGCTGTAGGGGAGACGGCGCCGGGACAGTGTGTGTGTGTGTGACGCCGCATTCACACGGGGCTTCGACGTCAACACTTGACGGAGGGCGTGGCTGAAGCTTGGTGATGACGCGACTGTCTAATCACATTACTTGCCGCTTGGACCACAACACAACACAAAAAAGCGCCTTTTTTGACAGCTAGTCTGTGAGACCATTTTGTGTATGAAAACTGATCACTTTAATATTTGATTTCTCATTTGGCTGGGGGATAGCGCCTATTTGAACCACACATGATATGATATGCTGCCTGTCAATGATAAACAGAGTACACGGACGGAATACAAGCATGATACATTCCAGATTCTCCAACCCGCCGAGAGCGGGAGGCAGAGCGGCAGAGAGATGCGACAGAGTTGCGAAATTGCAGGAGCGGCTCGCGGCTGTTATTTCAAATAGCGCAGCATATTTTAAACTAATCGGTTAACCGGTTTCAACCGGCTAATGAGGCTCGGTGGTCGGTCAAGAAAATGTTTAGTTTTCGCCATCCCTAGTTCCAGTGGGTGGTACAATCATGAATAGTCATGAGGTTCCCCTGTTGTAGGTATGTCCTTGAGACTATGCGTAAATGAATGGAACAGAAAATATTAGTGCATGGTCTTCAAATCGCAATTTGTTTAATTAATTATTTCGAAAAGGTAATACAAGATTAATTATTAATAATAAACAACAACTCTTCACAGTTTCAAAGCAATTCCTAGTTTGTTTTAAAGAGCACCTATCATGGAATTTTGAAATTTACCTTTCATGTAGTGTGTAACATAGATCTAAGTGAACAAAAACATCCTGCATAGTTTGAAATATGACAGTACACCGTATATATAGTTATTTTCTTTCAAAAGTAAGAGTCGACTCTGAGTAATTTTTAAGAATCGTTAGAAGACCGAAGCTTTTTCTCTGACTAGATGACGTCAACTTGTCAAGTTATTTGAATACAATACGCCCACTTATTGCGCTCCAAGACGCCAGTGAAAACTAGAAAACATCATGGCCACGAGACACTGTGTTCTGAAGTGCGACTCAAAAGCAAACTTTTTTCATCTGCCCAAGGATGAGCATTTGAAGACTAAGTGGCTTGAAGACAAACTATACATCGTCGCGATTAAGTGTTTATTAATCGTCAAATGTATGTTTCGCGATCTCAGGAAGCTTTTATTATGGACTTTTATTATGGCACATGGTATCTTCTTCGTCTGTCTGTACATGGACTACATGTGCACAGAGCGCCCTCCGGCTGCCAGTATGAATTGAAAACAACACATAAGAGACTCAATCGCTCATGATTAGGCTATATCTGCGCATTTTGAGGAAGTATTGAATAAAAAATACTCCTCTGTTTAGAAATTTGACACAGACATATGAGAATCTATCAATATGTCTCCTCATCTGCACACTTTTGAACTAAAAGCCCTGAGGGATGTTGATTTGTCGCGAGTCTTCGTGAGGAGAATAGAGGAGTTTTTTTATGAATGAGATCAGCTGAGGCTCATTTTACAATCAAACGGTACAGACGCGGTTTTCATATTCATAACTCCTGACACATATTAACAAATTACTGTCACTAAAAGACTTTGATGGGCGTTCCGTTTCTGAAAATATCTGCACAGACTATACCAATCACTATACTGACTGGGTCATCGGACCAATCACCGCAGATTAGTTTAGTAGAATTTCTTGCTCATTTTGTAGACAGCTCCATCAGTAAGGCTCAAGTAACCCTTAACAACACCAAGCTACAAATGTTTTCCTTTTTTGTCTCATATTGTTCTGGATATTATAGCATTATCATTAAAGGCACAATAGTAAATGCACAATTAACTACATAAGCTACATACTGAAGAAAAATGTTCTTAATCGTGTGGTCATTATAATAAACATATAATTGATTATAGAATACACAAGCGCATAAACTTTTGATTAATGCTTTGTTCTGAGGACACATTCTTCTTGGACAAAGGTAAGCAGTTATTTAAAGATATTTAAAAAAAAATTTTTAATTGTGATGATAGGAGATACATATGTCATCACCAACTTATCTGTTTTGCTTTTTACTCATCATCATGTAAAGTAGGGGTGGGAATCTCTAGGCACCTCATGATTCGATTAGATTACGATTCAGAGGGTTGCGATGCGATGATAAAACGATTATCGATGCATCTTTTTTTCCCACTTGGTACTTTTAAAGGTCCCATGGCATGAAATTTTCATTTTATGAGGTTTTTCAACATTAATATGAGTTCCCCTATTCTGAATATTGTCCCCAAGTGGATAGAAATTTTGATCGGTGTAAACAGAGTTGTGGCTGTCGCTCTCTGCCTTTGAGAAAATGACAGGCCAGACTAGCCAATCTTGAAGTCTCCTGTTATGAAGCCAAAACAGGAACGGTTACCTCCCCTTCCTCCGCCCAGAGAATCTGGCACGCCCATGCGAGCGATATATTTGTCCTCAAGAGATCATGGCTTGTGAACGAGTGAATGCTGGCAGTTTCTCAGTGTTTGGATGTACTAATGAAAACAGAAGTCTTTTTTCAGTTCCTTCTGATCTGTGATCAGTGATTTCTGATGTGTAGCTAATTATTTATTATTCATGCACACGCAGCGGCTTCTCTCTCTCCCGACAAAACTGTGTTTTCGTGTTTTCTATCTTGTGAGTCCATGTTTTTGTACGTCCTCGTCGCATCTATCTGTTCTAAAATGTGCATACTGTGCATACAGTTGTGAGTTTCTGCTCAATATCAGCAGAGTCACATCTTTAGAGATAAACTTCAGGCACACGCCGAAGCTCGGACTAAACTGGCCGGTTGGCCTTCAACATCACCGACCCCCAGTACTGCATCTGGCCCACAGTGGAGGCGCCATACGCGGCGCGAGATTAAGCAGAAGGGTGGTAAGCGTGAGCGTATCCGGGCTAGCCAGCCTAGCCCCACAATAAACTGGATTACATTCGATTACTGCTGTTGTGTCTTTGTTTGCGCTGTGTACTCAATGCGCGTCACTGACACTTTTCATATGATAGGAGAATATCTAAAAATAATGCTATAATCAACACTTACTAACTAGTTAATCTCGACAGCTGTAATGGTACATTGCATGTGTTACAAAGTTGGTAGAATAATTATGAAGACGGGCTCGGCGTGACTGAGACTCTTGTTTATTCAGAACTCTCAGATACACACAAAATAAACTTGCACTGACAGCACTCTCATAACTCAGTAGTTACTATAAATAACTTTGTTAGCAATCGCTCTGTCTCTGGTACATTAGTGATGTCCGGTTCGCGAACGAATCATTCTTTTGAACCGGTTCTTTTTAGTGAACCGAATCAGTTCACCAAATCGGACTGAATCGTTCTAAATGGTTCGCGTCTCCAGTCAGCGCTGATCCATAATTTACTAAAGTTACTAACTTTCTGACATGAGTGACAGTCCCTCCGACTAGAAATAAACGAATAACCTGAAGTATATGCTAGTAACCACAACAGTTCACTGAACTGAGACGTACTGACAGAACTGATGAGAAGTGAACTCAGGTCCATCCGTCTCTCTGGCAGCAGCTCGTGCCTGGTAGACCTCGTTAAACCACGCCCCCTCTGCTCATTTCAAATGCAAAGATTTCAGCCAATCACAACAATGAGCGTTTTTACTGAAGTCTCACAGCAGACATGCCTCTTGAAACAGGGCATTCAGCCACAGGGCAAACAGCAGTATAGAAAAAATTCCTTTTATTTCTACATTATGACATTTTATGATGTAAAAATCATACTAACAATATAAGTACACCTCAGGAAACATTATAAAATAATAGAAAAATGACATGCCATGGGACCTTTAAAGCAAAGTATTTGTAATGACCCATAATGAATTTAATTCCAATATCTTTTATTAATAAAACAAATGGAAGTGATTTTACAAGTCAACAGGTAGGTTACATTTTCCAGAATATGTCCCAATATGTCCCACACTTGTAGTAAATTAATACAGACTTCAGCATATTCTGAATCACTAACATAAAGTAATAACCAAAACCCTCCTGTTATGTGCAATAAGCAATATAATCCTTCAGACAAGTACAATTAAAATAAACATTTTGCTGCACCAAAACCACAGCTTTTTTTATAAAAAAAATATATCAATCAGTAACTTACCAGCAGCTCTCATACAAAAGTAATGCTTTGGACCTCAGCATATTCTGAATAACTGGTAACATACAGCTGCTCTTATACACAAATAAATAATAGAGTCTAAGACTTATGACTTAAAACTAAATCCTGAGCACAGACACATTTTTTGCTGTATAACACAACCAAAAACAGCTTTTATGAAACTAACATCTGGGGCCTCATTTATAAAACTTTGCATAGAATTTGCGTCAGAAGTGGCGTACGGATGAAACATAGGACGTGCGTACGCACAGAAATATTCAGATTTATAAAACCGTGCGCACGCACATCCTACGCAGTTTTCCCTTAATAAATCACAATCAATTCTAAATGTAGCGCAGCTTTTGCAACTTCATGTCACGCCCATAGTTGCCCATAAATAGTCCGTGAAACGCCCACAAGTTAATATTCATCGATTGCGAAATCATGGCAAACACAGAGAGGAAATAAAAAAAACGTAAATTCACTCAATGTGAAGTAGAAGTTATCGTTGGCAAGGTTGAAAAGAGGAGAAAAATGTTGTTTTGGAGGGCACAAAAAGGCACTTGAGTGGCAAAAGGTTGCAGACGCCGTAAATGCTGTAGCCTCACAACCTCGGACCGTGGCCGAAATAAAAAAGAAATGGTCGGACATCAAAGTCGGGGCAAAAAAGCATATGTGCTCCATCGCCAGAGTGTGTCCTCGTTTGCCAGCAAGTCTTCTTGCTGTCTGAAGATGCGTTCACTCCGAATCCTTCCAAGGAGATCAGCCAAGATCAGCCATTGTGCGTCATTACGCATTGTGATGGGGCATTTTATTTCCATCTATTTAATTGAATCTGACAAGCTACAGATGTCAGTTATAATCTACGTGGAAATGGGAAATAGTTCAGTGCAAATGTAATGTCTTGCAGCTTTCTGAATGGTTCCTACGTCATACGTTATTTTATCAAAAATAAAACTAAAGGCATATGCATGAATACAATGATTCCGTAGCTGATGAAGAAATTTTACTATGAAAACAACTTTCCCCTGTTGACAATTAATCAATTAAAGATTATCTATCTATCTATCTATCTATCTATCTATCTATCTATCTATCTATCTATCTATCTATCTATCTATCTATCTATCTATCTATCTATCTATCTATCTATCTATCTATCTATCTATCTATCTATCTATCTATCTATCTATCTATCTATCCATCCATCCATCCATCCATCCATCCATCCATCCATCCATCCATCCATCCATCCATCCATCCATCCATCCATCCATCCATCCATCCATCCATCCATCCATCCATCCATCCATCCATCCATCCATCCATCCATCCATCCATCCATCCATCCATCCATCCATCCATCCATCCATCCCGCCAGACGGACACATTGACGAGAATATCAGTTTTGTACATTAACTCTTTCGTTCTGTTTACCATATTATTTATGAGGACGAATTGCATAACATGCCAATATTATTGCAGAACATATTTCACTTTTCTTTTTGCAAACATGTGTTAATTTGCATTTCTGTAGTAATTTTCGTTTGATTTTATTTGTTTTACACTGAAGATCGATTAAACGGGTGTTTGTGAATAGGCTGTTAATTGTAAGACATGCTTTGTGAAGTCTTCATGTTATTTATGAGAGGCATAGCCATTTCTTTTACACAACGGTCTGCGTTTTCATTATTCTTGCATTCCTTCTTTCCACACATTGTTTTGAAGCTTTCCTTGTCTATTCAATTTGAGTTACATTAATGGCTGCCTCCTTACTTGTTATAGTAAGACTGCAAATGTGTTGTTAAATTGGAATAATTACTTAAAATCTCAGGAGACTTCAAGTAAATATTTTAGGTCAACTGGGTTTGGCTGACAAAAAAAGTTTGCCAATCCCTGCCCTACAAAATTATAGTGCAACATGCCTTTGTTTATCATTGTATGTACTGTATGTTTAGAAAAACACCTGTGAATAAGATTTGACACGATTAACACGCCACTATGGATAATTACATTTTCGATAATAACATGACATGAAGGTTGTTTTTCAAAAAGATTTTCACCTACATCCACAGCGCAACATACTGTCAAAGAACAGACAACATGTATGTTTTTTTTGTGGATCCATCTTAAAGGGATAGTCTACCCAAAAATTTTAATTGTCACCCTCAAGTTGTTTCAAACCTGTATTACTTTCTTTCTTTTGTGGAACATATAAGGATAGCTATATTTTGAGATTATATGTGAGAACGTTTTTTTCCCCCGATTAGGAACCAATATTGTATTGGAATGGTCTTCAGAATATCTTTTGTGATTCTCAGTTGTGGTTTATAATTACAATCCATTAAACAAGTGCGCTAAAATGTTCTGTTCCATTGGTTTGCGCATAGACATGTGCCGGTATACGGTAATACGATATATCACGATAATGAACATGCGTGATATTGTTATCGTGGGCACTTCAAAATACAGTGATTAATTATTTATTACAAATTATTCCGATTTTTAGAATGCATTTTAAGAATACTTTACCCATCTACCATTTAAAACAACCAACACTGCTGTGAGCTGCGTCAAAGAGGAACGTGCACTGATGTAAACAAACCCAACGTGAGCAGCGCATGGCAGGACAAGTGAAGGAGACGCACATTCACTCTCTTACAGCAGGTGGCGCTGATGGAACAGCAGAAATGCAGCCGTTTCACCAGAAACCTCTAAACAAAATAGACTCGCACTACTAAACAGTATTTAAATGTTTCAAACAGCCATTCAGTTTTCTGTATTCGCTACGGCGCTCATCACATCACCAAATATTCAAACTAAATCTAGGGCATGTAGTCCAGATTAAAATATAAAAATGTTTACGTTTGAAAATAAATAGCCTCAAGTCTCTAAGTATTAAGTATGTTCTGATTCTTAATTGTTCAGTCACACACTATAAGGCTCCATTATTTAACATTAGTTAATTCATTAGTTAACAAACTGACAATGAAAAAAACTTCTGAATAGTGGTGTAACGGATCACAAAACTCATGGTTTGGATCACACTACGGATCATGAGTCACGGATCGGATCATTTTCGGATCAGAATAAAAGGGGGAGGATATTATTTTTATTTGCTTTCCATTTATTACATAAAAACTTTTGGTGTTAACATAACCTATATGGTTCATAGGTCAAAAAGGAACTTTTGGTGTTAACAAAAATAACCTATATGGTTTTAACAAAAATAAAATAAACAAATAACCATCTGAATAAATCAAATTTTACTCAGTTGTTAAAGTGTAACATGTAAAAAACAACCTGAGACGTGAAAATGGGCCTGAGCTTATAATTACAATTTTTTTTTTTTTTTAAAGATTAACATAACATTCTCAGGGGAGAGAGTAGACCTCTCACACTTGTCAGCATTGCAACTCTCTTTGTAGGCCTATACACTATTTTATAGATATAATGTTTAAGGGGGACGAGGCCATTTTGTATCGCCGCGGGGAAGTTGTGGTATAGTTAGTAGGCTGGAGGTGTTGCCGCAATGCCAACGAAACGCTGTTATTTTCATCCAGATTGCAGGTCCACTTTGTTCAGCTATCCTAGGGACGGGGGTGCGTTGCAGTGCGTTTAATATTATTGTTATATCACCATGTTATATGTATGCGTGTTTGAGACAGAGGGGAACAGGTCGCATTTGCAGCAGATATATGCTGCCCATCATAACTCAAAGCACGAGACAGACGATGATGGACAGATTATAAACAGTAACATAAGCATCTACGTCACCAAAGAGCGTTTGGGTCGAATTTGTTCTAATCCTAAACGGAGAACTTGTTTGTATATGCATTCACCTTCACTTTTTCTCTCAGAAATTATGATCATGTTGGTAAGTACTCTGTGTATCCTTAAATTCTTTTTTACAACACCGGCAAAGATCTTTTACACTCATCTTCTTCTTCTACTTCTTCCAGCGTGCGACAGTGCAGTTGAGTTCTGTTGACATTTGACAACTAACGTTATGCGTCGCTCCGTTGCTCTGATTGGTTGTAGGTCTATCCAATTGAGGTCTTTCCTGGTTCGGTTGAAACAAGCCCCATAATCACAGCCCAACGGAGCAGAATCAGACTCATATTCTGACTAGAATTGAGTATGACAACGTCAGGCTAATAACCCTGGCATCCTGGCCAAATTAGCCCATTATGGCCTCCTAATCATCCCCCTATCCTGATTGGCTTCATCACTCTGTCTCCTCTCCACCAATAAGCTGGTGTGTCGTGGGCATTCTGGCGCAATATATACGTACTACAGGCACATCTGGGAACTTAACTGTCAATTTCGTCACAGCCCCTTTTTAGTGGAAAAGAAACTAGACTTCCCATAGACTTCAATACAAAATAGCGGCACAAAACAATGTCCATACACAGCCGACAGGCATGAATAACTTAAGAAATCACTAAGATTAAACATGTCAAGTAATTATATGTCCAGCCTGCCTGTCAAGAGCGTGAAAGATACATCCACAAACTTAATTTGGTCAATTTAAAAACATGTCCCTTCATTCTCCCAGCGTCAAATTGGTGTGACAAGTGAATGATTTTACTTTGTTTTTGAAAGTAAACATCTTTAAATGTATATATTATGTCTTTATATTTAGAGTACTGGGTGCACTTTTCTGTCCAGCCATACAACTAGCCTGATTTAGCTTCCGATAGCATCATCCGTACTTCATGATTCAAAAACGAAGCAAAATCATTCACTGGCTTACCTGGTGACTCGATGAGGTACGAGTAAATGTCCGGGTAAGACACCTCTGGCCACTGGGTGGGGTTGTTACACCAATTTGACGGTGGGAGAAAGAAGGGACATGTTTTTTTTTAATTAAGGTGTGTGGATGTATATTTCACACTCTATGGCAGGCAGAGTGGACATATAATTACTTGACATGTTTTATTTTAGTGATTTCTTAAGTTATTCACACCTGCCGGCTGTGTACGGACATTGGTTTGTGCCACTATTTTTTATTGAAGTCTATGGGAAGTCTAGTTTATTTTCCCCTAAAAAGGGGCGGTGATAAAATTGACAGTTAAGTTCCTGGATGTGCCGGTAGTCCATATTGCTGCTGTCGCATCATCCAGCTGGATGCTGCACATTGGTGGTCGGTTGAGGAGATTCTCCCCTTCTATATATAAAAGCAATTTAGGTACACAGAAAAGCGCTATATAAATGTAACAAAGTATTATTATTATTATTATTATTATTAATGATGATATGCTAAAGCCTGAACGTTAACGTGATTGGATGCAAGATAATTTGTGACGGCAGAAACACCATTCAAACCGCATTTTCAAACCTGCAGTTTTAAGAATAAAATACTCAGCAGTGGTGTTGACAAACTTGATTCTCACCACAGGGGGTCTTTAACAACTGTAATTGGATGTAAATATTCCTGCTTCAAATGCAACCAATAACATTTCTAATTTGATTTATTTTCTTACTGTTGTGCCGGCTCAGAAATCAGTGAGGTATTGTTTCAAAATATCTCCAAAATTGCCCACAAAATTTAAGATATGATTGTAATAAAGTACTTGCATGAGATCTTGATTTTTATATTATAACATCACAAGAGCAATATCACAAGAGTGCTGTTTTCACAAATATGAGCATGATGGCAAACATAATATTGATTTTATACAAATGTTCAATAAATACAATTTTAATTTTAAAACAATCTCAACAAAATGTATGCAGTTGTAATTGTTCCCAGATGCGTCACATCTGCAGTGCGAAGATGAATTTTGTTGTTAGTGATTTCAGTTGATTGGTAACAGCTCTATATAGTCTTATTATTCTAATAGTATTTTTAAAAATACATATAAGACATTTCTCAGGCAATAAATGTGCGTATTTTAGATGAATTTAAGGAGTGCTGGTCTGTCTTGTCTTGGTTTCAATCCTTCAAAGTCTTGGTCTTGTCTTGGTTTCAACACACATTGGTTTTGGTCTCGGTTTAGGTGGTCTTTACACTAACCTAAATTTAATTTATTTATACAATTTACAGGCCCCATGAGGTATTAAGATGAGCTGCACTTTAAACACATTTCAACCAACTATCCCAACAAATTTGTATTATCTTTTATCATTCCATATTAGTCCAGAATAAGTCACAGTGTTGCACACATTTTACTAGGCTGCTTGCAGCAATGAACGCTGAAAATATTTCATCTGGTGGCAGCAACAGTGCTTTGCACTGCCTACAGATAATATTGATTCATGTCAAGGATGGCAAACGCTAGTAAACTGCTGATCTGCCAATTAAAACATTAGATCTAAAATGTTAACTTTTCCAAGTAGTCCAATTACCGTTCCACTCAGAAGTATTAAGTACCAGAAGTCTTTTCAGTTGATTATCACCTTTGCACTTTTTGTCATCAACTTAAAAGTTCCTGCAGTAGGGTTGCATGATTATGACAAGAATTTCCAACCAGCATGGATGGCCTTGATTCAAACAAATCGTGCAGACACTTCCAATGCTCTTGCAATAATGAGAATTACTGTTATGGCATCCACACTAAACAAAGTCATAAAAACCTGTTTTGGACTTAATGATTGACTTCTGTTTGCATAATAATCTGTTCAAAGGTACAGCTACACAGAGGGATAGCCATTCACACTAAAAACTCACCCGACGTCAATGAGTGGGGGCTTTCCATGACCCCTCTTGTAACACAAGAAGAGTTCTGGACTTTTGAGGCTGCCATGGTTGAGATTGGCCGGCTGGCCACTATAGGTGACCTCAATGCATGTGAAACCTTCAGGCACTGTTTCTCCAGCAGACTTGTTGATCACGGCCAGGTCTGTGATAGGTGCCTTAGGTCCACTGGACTTGGTTTCAGATAGATCCTGCTCTAGTGGTGTGGACTCGTCTGTGAGGCCAGCTACAACGAAGTAGTCTGTCACGCGGTGACCCTTATCCTCAATCATGGCTGGACAGACCTGTTTGGAGAGAAGCAACTGTTGAGTTTGTGTATTTATAGGTTTTGGGACTTTTGGGGCTTTCAGTCAATCAAGCATTTTTGATGATGATGGTGGTGGTGCTTGAGACCTTATTTAATACTACTGCTACCACTACCACTACTACTACTACTACTACTACTACTAATAATAATAATAATAATATTATTATAAAAAATGCAGCATTCTGACAGACGTAAATCACATGGTTTGCAACACTCAAACGGATTTGCTGAAATCAAAAGGATAGGTGACCGCTAATGAATGGGATTGCCGCTTGCACATGGCAGTTCCATCCACTGCCAAAAGAACCAATTGGCAGTGGCCTCTACTTAGTCTTCAAGGCTTTGTTTTACATGAAAGGCTAAACTAATGAATATTTAAAAGCAATAGTTTCAGTGCTGCGTGAGAAACACTGTTCTAGCATGAAACTCTAGATGGTGCAGGCTGATAGGTAACTCAATTTGTAGTGATTGCATCATTATCTACATAGCACAGCTGATTGGTTGCTGTTGCATCAGTGGCGAATGAGCTGTGGCACAACATTCAAACAAATACCGGTTTGTTGCTGTTGGGTCATTCCGTGTCAACTCAACCAGAGGTCCCCGGCTAAAATGTTTGATTTTGTTAATATTTTTTTCTGTACAAAGACTAACATAAATAGTGATGAAAGCCAAAATATTAAATGTCACAGATGTATATTTACTGAGTAATCCACTATTTTGTAGAGGAGGGTCAAAATGACAATTTTCACCTGAGATTTGGAGCCAAATTACAGGGGTTAAAAATGACTTTAGAAAGATGGCAGCACCATCATTTTATTTTTTACACAGATATAGGTAGGGCTATTAGTAAAATCTGTTGACTTTAGCAATCTTTGTTGCATTATATGCCAACGGTGACAGTTAAAAAATGGGGAAAAGCACTGTGTGTGTTTTTTTTTCCTTTTAAAGAGGAATATCTGAACGACAAATAATGTTGAAACTAGAAATGTATCTCGTGGTTTTTCTATCAACACAATTGTATAGAACCTACCTGTCTGAGTACTATAAATATTCTTTTTCTAAAGTTGTCATGCCTGTAACTAAAAGTATTCAAGATATCGTAACATTCTTCTAGATTCTAATTCTTTTTTTTACGATTTGTACTTTATTGGTTTTCTTATTTGCAGACAGATGTGGAATAAACAATCAAGTATTGAATATATAAACAATCCACAAAAACATACATATAACAAAACAGGTAATAAATTGTAACAAAAAAAAAAAAAAAAAAAAAAAAAAAAAAAAAAAGCTTTTACAGCTTTTTAAAATCACACGTCTGCCCAGCATGATACAGCTCTGTATCCATTCTGATAAAAAAATTTTTTTACATGACTTAAAGGCAGAGGGTCACCAATAATATATAAACTGGGACAGTGATCATACTGGGTCTGTGATATCTTTAAAATATAATTGTGCACCTCCCTCCAAAAAAAACTGGACTTCTGGGCATTGCCATAAAACATGAAATAGGTTGCCCTCCTCTCTCTGGCATCGCCAACATTCAGGATTATCCTTAAAACCAGCTCTAAACAGCCTTCTGGGTGTCCAATTGAATCTGTGTAATATTTTGAATTGTATGAGACGTGTTCTAATACCTCTGGAGATCAATTTTAAATTTCCAGTGATCCTCCCCCACTCTTCATCTTCAAATGTGCTTCCCAAATATTTTTCCCAAATTATCTTAACCGCAGAACTAATATTTTGGCCCATCTGACTAATAAGTAAGGAATAATATTTAGATGCCTCATGACCAATACCCACAATCTTCTGGATCATCTTGAAAGTGTTTTTACCCCTGGGAGCATAATGGGAGTTAAAGAGCACCTATCATGGAATTTTGAAATTTACCTTTCATGTAGTGTGTAACATAGATCTAAGTGAACAAAAACATCCTGCATAGTTTGAAATATGACAGTACACCGTATATATAGTTATTTTCTTTCAAAAGTAAGAGTCGACTCTGAGTCATTTTTAAGAATCGTTAGAAGACCGAAGCTTTTTCTCTGACTAGATGACGTCAACTTGTCAAGTTATTTGAATACAATACGCCCACTTATTGCGCTCCAAGACGCCAGTAAAAACTAGAAAACATCATGGCCACGAGACACTGTGTTCTGAAGTGCGACTCAAAAGCAAACTTTTTTCATCTGCCCAAGGATGAGCATTTGAAGACTAAGTGGCTTGAAGACAAACCATACATCGTCGCGATTAAGTGTTTATTAGTCGTCAAATGTATGTTTCGCGATCTCAGGAAGCTTTTATTATGGACTTTTATTATGGCACATGGTATCTTCTTCGTCTGTCTGTACATGGACTACATGTGCACAGAGCGCCCTCCGGCTGCCAGTATGAATTGAAAACAACACATAAGAGACTCAATCGCTCATGATTAGGCTATATCTGCGCATTTTGAGGAAGTATTGAATAAAAAATACTCCTCTGTTTAGAAATTTGACACAGACATATGAGAATCTACCAATATGTCTCCTCATCTGCACACTTTTGAACTAAAAGCCCTGAGGGATGTTGATTTGTCGCGAGTCTTCGTGAGGAGAATAGAGGAGTTTTTTTATGAATGAGATCAGCTGAGGCTCATATTACAATCAAACGGTACAGACGCAGTTTTCATATTCATAACTCCTGACACATATTAACAAATTACTGTCACTAAAAGACTTTGATGGGCGTTCCGTTTCCGAAAATATCTGCACAGACTATACCAATCACAACTGACTGGGTCATCGGACCAATCACCGCAGATTAGCGTCACGTAAAGGCGGGGTTTTGAAAAGTGAATCACTAAAGGAATCATTTGAGAATCGCTGTCAAAACAGGTAAAAATAAATGCATATTATAAGAAAACTAAAATCTTTTTTGTCATTGCATGCATGCAAAACTGTTGTTGGGGACTTCTAAAACAATATTTGGAACATTTTAAATGCCATGATAGGTGCTCTTTAAAGATACTTGTGAGCATATGTCTCATCTGTAGATATCTCCAGAACTGATCGTTAGACAAGGTGAAATTTTGCTTAAAGTCTTTCAAAAGATATTAAAGCATCATCCTCATAAAGATCTTGCAGAATATTTTTATTTTTATCTATCCATTTCTTCCATAACACAGGTATTCCACCTATTAACAACTTTGGATTGGCCCAAATAGCAGATGAAGGGCTTAAAAAAAGGGTCAACCCCTAGAATACGACAAGTCTTCTTACCAACTGTTTGAAGATGGGAAATAATTGGATGATTACGCACTGGTAGTGATAGTTTTGTTATCAATATGGACTCAAAAGGTATAAGCGGCCATCGGATTTTTCCATAACTAGCCACGGGGGAGCTCGCTCTGGAGGTAACATCCATTGTCCCAGGTGTCTCAAACCAAATGCATAGTGATACAGAGATAACTTGGGAAGACCTAATCCTCCTCTCTTAACTGGCAGCTGAAGTTTCTCTAACCGCATTCAAGGTTTCGAATACATTGACTTTGCCCCAAAGGGAAAGAAAAAGGGGTGCCCATCTAGCTGTATCAGCTGAATTTTTTTCCAATAGGGGTCACAGATTGACTTTAACAATATCCTTAAACTGATGGGGAAAGGTAATTCCTATATATACAATGCCCTTGTCAGGCCATTTAAATGTGCAGGTCTGAAACAATGATTTTGGACAGTAAGCAGTCAGGGTGTTACGGCCTAAGCCTTATGAGTGTTGTATTTGAATTGTGTGTTTGTGGTCTGATTAGTTTTTTTCTCTTCTGAGTGTTAGGCTCCGCCCCTGCACACCTGTGTCCCGTCGCTCTAATCGCTCCTGCCAGAGTATATAAGAGAGGATTGAACCAGAATGAGGCACGCAGCGGTGAATCCCGTGTGCGTCATGATGTCCAGCCGGCCGTTGAAGACAAGCTGTGTTCTATGTGTTGTTCTTTTGGGGTTGATCTATCTGTCAGTGTCTGTGAAGTATATGTTGACTATGGTACAGTTAAGTGTTATTGTTACATGTGGAGAGTAAGGAAGGAGAAATGTGAGTGTGTGCAATCATTTTCCAGTCTTATAATAAATGGTTAAATTGCTTTTGGCCTCGCATTTCCTTTTATGTTCGGACCCCTTATTTAACGAGCATCTTACAATAGGGGTTCGTAACATAAATGGGGGCTCATCCGGGATCTTGTCCCGATTGTTTTTCTTTTAAGGTTGATTGATTTGATTGACCTACTTGGATTCGGTGGAGTAGATTGAAGCTCAGAGAAATGACTCCTCATTAAACAACTGTCGTGCAAGTGTTGAAAATGAGATGACATCGCTGCGTAACCAACAGTTCTACTGGAACGATAATGTGCTCATGCGTAAGTGGAGTAGATTGCTGAATCCTGAGCAGCGGGAAGATTGGAATGCAGTGCATCAAATTGTGGTACCTTTGAAATATCGACCACATGTTTTAAGTCTGGCCCATGACCATCCTTGGTCTGGACACTTGGGATAACCAAGACCTATAACCGGGTGCTCCAACATTTTTTCTGGCCAGGGTTGAAATCTGATGTCGTAAAGCATTGTAAGACATGCCATACCTGTCAGGTTAGTGGAAAACCTAATCAGGTGGTACCACTTGCGCCTCTCTGCCCTATTCCTGCAGTTGGCGAACCATTCGAACGCGTTCTCGTTGATTGTGTGGGCCCACTTCCTCGTGCTAAGTCTGGCTGTCAATATTTATTGACAATCATGTGCGTAGCAACACGTTTTTCCAGAAGCCATTCCGTTACGGAACATAACAGCTAGGACGGTAACAAAAGCTTTAATAAAGTTTTTTACAACTTTCGGGTTGCCGAAAACTGTCCAAACCGATCAGGGTTCAAATTTCGTGTCTCGTGTGTTTCGTAACACCTTAAAGGCTCTTGGAGTGTCTCACGTCGTGTCGAGTGCCTATCACCCTGAGTCGCAAAGGGCTTTGGAGCGCTGGCATCAAACATTAAAATCTGTGCTGCGCAAATATTGTTTAGAGACTGGGAATGAGTGGGACGAGGGAGTTCCATTAGTCTTATTTGCGGTGCGTGAGGCACGACAGGACTCGCTGGGGTTTAGCCCGTCAGAGCTCTTGTTCGGGCATAATGTCCGGGGACCCTTAAAGATGTTGAAGGAGGAATTCCTCTGTATAGGTTCGTTCGCTAGGACTAATGTTCTTGATTTTGTCTCACGTACTCGTGAGCGTTTGCGTAACGCTTGTACTGTGGCGAAGGAGGCACTGTCTCTTTCCCAAAAGAAAATGAAGAAACGCTTTGATCGAAAGGCAGTTGTGCGTAATTTTCTGCCTGGAGAGAAAGTTTTAGTGCTGTTTCCCATTCCTGGGTCCACTCTCTCTGCCCGTTTTTCTGGCCCTTTTGTGATCAAAAGTAAGTTGAGTGAAACTGATTACATCTTATACACTCCAGAACGGAGGCGAAAAATTTGTTTATGTCACGTGAATATGTTAAAACCCTATTTATGTCGTGTTGAACCAACAGAGAACAGCGTTGAGGGTTTGGCCTGTGAACCACTGACTGAGGTAACCACGGAGCATGTTTCATTGCTAACTTATACCTTGCCTACCGACAGGGAGGATGATGGGTTGAATGTACCTATGGAAGTTTTGAAAGGAGGATGTTTTGAAAATTCAGAAGTTTTATCTTTGCTTTCCTCTCAGCTGTCCTATTTAACGATCGAACAGCGAGGAGATGTAATGAAGCTGATAGACAGTTTTCCGAGTTTGTTCAATGACGTTCCCCCCGGTACTAATATCATCCAACATGACATAGAGGTCGGCAGTGCATTACCACTCAAGCAACATGCTTATCGCTGTCCAATAGGTAAGAGGGAAGCGATGAAACATGAAGTGAAGTATTTATTGCAGAATGGTTTCGCTGTTCCGAGCCATAGTCCATGGAGCTCGCCGTGCGTTCTGGTACCAAAGGCTGATGGGTCTTTTCGTTTTTGTACCGACTTTAGAAAGGTCAATTCTGTCACCGTGGCTGATGCTTTCCCGTTACCGCGTATTGATGATTGCATTGACAATCTTGGGGGCGCAAAATATATCACTAAGTTAGACCTGCTGAAAGGCTATTGGCAGGTGCCTCTAATGGAGCGCGCTTCTGAGGTCTCCGCGTTTGTAACACCTGACGCTTTTCTGCAATATACACGAATGGCTTTCGGTCTGCGGAACGCACCGGCAACGTTTCAGCGTTTAATGGCAACGGTCTTAGGCGAGGTTCCTAATTGCAATATTTACTTGGATGATGTAGTCATTTATTCGTCTACATGGGCTGAACACATGTTGACCTTATCTGATGTGTTTCGCCGTTTAGAAGCTGCTTCCTTAACGTTAAACCTCAAGAAATGTGAATTCGTTAAGGCTTCTGTCACATATCTAGGGAAGCAGGTGGGAAATGGTCAGGTACGGCCATCGGATGTAAAAGTGGCCGCTGTCCTCAGCTATCCAGTACCTACTACGAGAAGAGAACTGCGCAGATTTCTGGGGATGGTTGGCTACCACCGATGTTTTTGCAAAAATTTCTCGAGTGTTGTTGCCCACTTAACTCAACTGTATAGTCCTAAAGTGTGTTTCAGCTGGACTAACGAGTGCCAGCAGGCATTTCTCTCTGCGAAATCTCTTCTTTGCAGTGCACCTGTGCTGTCTGCCCCAGATGTGACTCGTCCGTTCCAGCTTGAGGTGGACGCTAGTGGGGTTGGAGTAGGAGCTGTCCTGCTACAGGAGGGTGTTGATGGAATCGGTCACCCCGTGTCGTACTTTTCAGCTAAGTTTAACCGTCCTCAGTTGAATTACTCAACAATTGAAAAGGAAACCTTAGCTATGTTGTTGGCGTTGCAACATTTTGACGTTTATGTGGGGTCTAGCTCTTGTCCAGTCGTTGTGTACACGGATCACAATCCGTTGGTATTCTTGAGTAAAATGTATAACCATAATCAACGGCTGATGCGTTGGGCTTTAATATTTCAGCCCTATAATTTAGAGTTCCGGCACAAAAGAGGATTGGACAACGTGGTGGCAGACGCTTTGTCTCGTGGATTGGTTTAGGGTTTTGTATGTTTTTTGTTTCAGAATCAGCTTCCTGTTCCCTTTTAAGGAAGGAAAGAGGAAAATCCCTGATTCTTCCGTTAAGGGGAGAAGTGTTACGGCCTAAGCCTTATGAGTGTTGTATTTGAATTGTGTGTTTGTGGTCTGATTAGTTTTTTTCTCTTCTGAGTGTTAGGCTCCGCCCCTGCACACCTGTGTCCCGTCGCTCTAATCGCTCCTGCCAGAGTATATAAGAGAGGATTGAACCAGAATGAGGCACGCAGCGGTGAATCCCGTGTGCGTCATGATGTCCAGCCGGCCGTTGAAGACAAGCTGTGTTCTATGTGTTGTTCTTTTGGGGTTGATCTATCTGTCAGTGTCTGTGAAGTATATGTTGACTATGGTACAGTTAAGTGTTATTGTTACATGTGGAGAGTAAGGAAGGAGAAATGTGAGTGTGTGCAATCATTTTCCAGTCTTATAATAAATGGTTAAATTGCTTTTGGCCTCGCATTTCCTTTTATGTTCGGACCCCTTATTTAACGAGCATCTTACAATAGGGGTTCGTAACAAGGGGTAGAGCCTCTGACTTGGACCAATTGACTTTGTACCCAGACAATTTTAAGAAATGATTTATCATACTAAGCAGTGCTGGAAGTGAATTAGTTGGATCTGTAACAAAAAGCAAAATATCATCTGCATAGAGCATAATTTTTTTTTGTTGAGCCCCCCACAACTACCCCAGGGAAGCTGGTATTTTGTCTAATTGCCACACCTAAGGGTTCCAATGCCAAACAAAAAAGTAAAGGGGACGTTAATATTGCTCTGAATACTTTTATGGATATAATAATTAAGATAATTAATAAACATGCCCCACTTAGGAAAAAGTCAGTTAAAGTTAAAAATGCTCCCTGGCTTGATGATGATTTGAGGTCTTTAATGCTTCAAAGAGACAAGGCAAAGGAGATAGCACAGAAATCAAGAAGTCATTGTAATAAACAATTTTATTGTAAGTTAAGAGATACAAAATTAAATTACATTAAAAAGAGGGAATACTATAATCATAAAATAAGGTGTGCAGCTGGCGACAGTAAGAAAACATGGAAAGTACTAAATTAAATAATGTGTAGGAAGACAAATAACTTTCAAGGTTGTGTGGAAAATGATGGACAGTTTATTACTAAACCTTTAGATATAGCTAATTATTTTAATACTTTTTTTAATAACAAAGTGAGTAATTTACGATCTAGAATGTTTGGCAATGATTTAAAATTAGTGTGTAATCCGGTAAAATGATGACAGATAAAATATGTAGCTTTAATTTCAGCCCTGTTGATCAAAAGACAGTAGAGCAGATGTTGCTCTCAATTCCAGATGATAAACCTTGTGGAGTTGATCATTTAGATGGTAAATTGCTAAAAATGGTAGCTAGTCAGCTCTCTCAACCAATATGCCATATTTTTAATAGATGTTTGCATAGTGGTGTATATACAAATATTTGGAAAGACTCTAAAATTATACCGTTACGTAAAAAAGGGAAAATTGACTTTTCAGGTTCTAACTGTAGGCCAATTACTAGACTTCCTATTTTAAGTAAGATTTTAGAGAAGATTACTTTTAAGCAAATTTTACATTATTTTAGTATAAATGGATTTCTTGCTAATGCACAACATGCTTATAGACCTGGGGCCTCATTTATAAAACTTTGCGTAGGATTTGCGTCAGAAGCGTCGAGGCAAAAAAGCGTCTAGCGCTCCATCGCCAGAGTGTGTCTGCCACGGGTGGGGGAAAGGGAACACATACTGCCTCTCATAAATAACTTGAAGACTTCACAAAGCAAGTATTACAATTAACAGCCTACACGAACACCCGTTTGATCGATCTGCAGTGTAAAACAAACAAAATCAAACGAAAATTAAAACAGAAATGCAAAAAAAAAAAAATAACATGCAACAATATTGGCATGTTATGCAATTCATCCTCATAAATAGCCTAATATGGTAAACAGAACGAAATAATGTACAAAACTGATATTCTCGTCAATGTGTCCGTCTGGCGGAGCAGATATAGATGCAATTAGATAGACAGATAGATAGATAATTAGGGAGATATATAGATAAATAGATAGATAGATGTATTAATTGTCCACTGGGGAAAGTTGTTTTCATAGTAAAAATTTCTTCATCAGCTACGGAATCATGGTATTCATGCAAATGCCTTTAGTTTGTTTTATTTTCGATAAAATAACATATGACGTATGTCTCAACCATTCAGAAAGCTGCAAGAAATTACATTTGCACTGAACTATTTCCCATTTCCACGTAGATAATAGGGATAGGGATTAATAGGGATTCCCCAATAATTGCCGCCAGTCTCTCATCAAGAGGGGTCAGCTCTGGTGTCATGTCAGCTAATCGAGGGAGGGACACTCTGACACATACACACACACACACACACACACACACACACAGACAGACTCGCGTCAGTCTCCTGCTCACATCGAGTTCTCTTTTGCTCTTGAACAAACAATAACAACAACACAAAGAAATTTGACTATTCTCATTTTAGGAGTCTTAAATTAGTTACGTCTTAAATTAACTTAAAAGAGTTGTGAGGAAATGAGATGCGCGGGACATCGCGTCAGATCCGTGTCATGTTTGTCAGCGGCTGTTCTTAAAGTGACAGGAGCACTGATGATGCCTGTCATTAATGTTCATCGAAGAACAACGGGAACAGAGAAAATTGTAGCTTTAATGATGATTAATCTACATTTCATTAATTATTTATGCAGTTAAGAAAGGTGTTTGGTAACTGTCACATTTTTGTATATGTCTAACAGGGAAGGCCAGGCCTAATAAAAAAAGGCCTTTAAAGCCTAATAAATGTTGAAATTGGGAGCTTTCAGTTATACTGTAATGTAACGTCATTAAGTTTTCATAGAGACATTAGTATCAGTGATACTGGCCTTCATTCATAAAAAGATTACAACACATATTTAAAATATACTGTCTTTAAATAGTTTCTACATTAATTTGGAGAGTAACTGAAATTATTACAATATCAAAATATAAAAAATATTAAAAACTTGCGATTAATTACAGAAAAAAATTTGATTAATTTGTTATTTTTTTTAATCGATTCCCAGCACTAATATATATATATATATATATATATATATATATATATATATATATATATATATATATATATATATATATATATATATATATATATATATATATATATATATATATATATATATATATATATATATATATATATTGTGGATATATATTTAAACATTCTAAAATGCATTCAAAATCTGTATTTTTATATTTATTTTTGTTGTTGTCTGATATATTTTGAATTGTTTGCTTTTGCTAATTATTATAATTATTATACATACATTTGCAGAAATGTTACAAGTCACCACTAAAAGACATGACTGTAATCACATGCTATTTATTTCAGAAAATTATTTATCACAAATTATATATTTTTTTTAGAAGAGATGAATTTTAAAAAGTAAGCTCAATAAAACCAACACAATACAAAACAAAACAACAGCACCAATAAACAGTAGTGAAGAGTTCACAGAACAATAAAACGTTCATCTTTCTTTTATCTGCCATTTCCCTCTTTTTCTGTGTGTGTGTGTGTGTGTGTGTGTGTGTGTGGTTTGTTATGTATACCCTTTCACACTGTTGTGCATTTATGTCTGATTTTATTTGCCAAAATAAAAAAAATACCCCTGACACCTGTGTGTGTGTAGGTGAACATGCTTGTTCCATGTTGCATTTGTGCTCTAGTATTAGTCCTTAATTTATGTATGGAAATTTTTCAGATGTATGCCAGTTTCGTTGATATTATTTGCCAACTTCTAAAAAAATGCTCTCTGTTGCAGTCACACACATGTATGTGTGTGTGTGTGTGTGTGTGTGTGTGTGTGTGTGTGTGTGCGCGCGTGTGTGTGTATAAGATAGAAAGTTTGTTCCACTTTGTGTTTATGCTCTAGGACCAGACCTTGATTGAAATGTAGAAATTTTCAGATTTATACTGGATTTTTTTTTTTTTTTAAATTACAAACAAAAGGACTTTTTTTTTTTTTACATTTTCCCATTGCTTTTCAATGTGGGGTCAATCTGACCCCGAGAGACTTAAGCGGTAAAAAAATGTTTACACACGTTTAGAACAACCAAATCAAGCCCAGGTTTTTTGTGCATGTTTAGATAGAAAAGTCACATTCTCATGCCCCTGAGATAAAGGGAATACTTTTTGAGTTATAGGCTTTGAGGAACTTTGGAAAAAGGAATATTTATGGCACTCAGACAGGTATGTTCTAAGCAATTGTGTTGATTGAAAAACACAAGATACATTTCTAGTTTCAACATTATTTGTTCTTCAGATATTCCTCTTTAACACCCCCCCCCCATTATATTATATATGATATCATTAAAAAGTTGATTTATTTCACTAATTCCATTCAAAAAGTGAAACTTGTATATTATATTCATTCATTACACAGACTGATAAATGACTGATATATTTCAAATGTTTATTTCTTTTAATTTTGATGATTATAACTGACAACTAAGGAAAATCCCAAATTCAGTATCTTAGAAAATTAGAATATTACTTAAGACCAATAAAAAAGAAAGGATTTTTAGAAATCTTGGCCAACTGAAACGTATGAACATGAAAAGTATGAGCATGTACAGCACTCAATACTTAGTTGTGCCTGAATTACTGCAGCAATGCGGCGTGGCATGGAGTTGATCATTCTGTGGCACTGCTCAGGTGTTATGAGAGCCCAGGTTGCTCTGATAGTGGCCTTCAGCTCTTCTGCATTGTTGGGTCTGGCATATCGCATCTTCCTCTTCACAATACCCCATAGATTTTCTATGGGATTAAGGTTAGGCGAGTTTGCTGGCCAATTAAGAACAGGGATACCATGGTCCTTAAACCAGGTACGGGTTGCTTTGGCACTGTGTGCAGATGCCAAGTCCTGTTGGAAATTGAAATCTGCATCTCCATAAAGTTGGTCAGCAGCAGGAAGGATGAAGTGCTCTAAAACTTCCTGGTATACGGCTGCGTTGACCTTGGACCTCAGAAAACACAGTGGACCAACACCAGCAGATGACATGGCACCCCAAACCATCACTGACTGTGGAAACTTTACACTGGACCTCAAGCAACGTGGATTGTGTGCCTCTCCTCTCTTCCTCCAGACTCTGGGACCCTGATTTCCAAAGAAAATGCAAAATTTACTTTCATCAGAGAACATAACTTTGGACCACTCAGCAGCAGTCCAGTCCTTTTTGTCTTTAGCCCAGGCGAGATGCTTCTGACGCTGTCTGTTGTTCAAGAGTGGCATGACACAAAGAATGCGACAGCTGAAACCCATGTATTGCATACGTCTGTGCGTAGTGGTTCTTGAAGCACTGACTCCAGCTGCAGTCCACTCTTTGTGAATCTCCCCCACATTTTTGAAAGGGTTTTGTTTCACAATCCTCTCCAGGGTGCGGTTATCCCTATTGCTTGTACACTTTTTTCTACCACATCTTTTCCTTCCTTTCGCCTATGTATTAATGTGCTTGGACAGAGCTCTGTGAACAGCCAGCCTCTTTTGCAATGACCTTTTGTGTCTTGCCCTCCTTGTGCAAGGTGTCAATGGTAGGGCTGTCACTTTTGAAAAAAAATCCTGTTCGATTTTTGAGACACAAGTGTTCATTGAATCGATTCTAAAATCGATTTTAAATGACGTTTTCATTTTCAACGCTAAATATAGCCTATGCCAATCCACGGACAACTAACGGGCATTAGGATGAAAGTAAAGAGGGCGCTTGAGACGCACAAGTCAGCAATATTTCTGATGATTTATTTTGTGCACAATGACAAACAGGAGTGCAACATTCTGGGAAAAAAAACATTAAGCAGAGTGGACTGCCATAACGTCAAAGAAAAACATTAGCTACAGGCTTTAACATGGCTGTGTTTATGATTATAAATTCCACAAAAAAATAAAAATTGTAGCCCATGAAAAGAGGTTGATAATAAAGCTTAAAAAAAGCTTATTTACTAGCCTACACTGAATGTGAAGTTCGTGTGGATAATAACTTAACGTAATTATTCAACCGTTCAAAATGAAACTTTGAATGAACTTAGCTTGCGAACAGGCCATGTGTTTTTTAAATTGATCGTAACCGACATTTAAGCTATGCGGGGGTTACTGATGAAACGTGCAAATAAGGCTCTATTACAAATTATTGGACAGGAAAACAAGTCTATCAACATTTTCGGGGTCCAGAGCAGAGCGTTTTTTATTCACTATATGCCCAGCTGTTGAGAAGACGCGCTCCGACCGCACTGATGTTCCAGGGACACTCAGGTACTTCATTGCCAGCTGCGCAAGGCGGGGGTATTTCGAACTGCCAATCTTCCACCACAAAAGCGGGTCGCTGTCAGCTGGCAAAGGTGGTTCCTTTTCATAAATCAACATCTCCTGTAAGAGGTCGCTTTCGACGTCATTCACTCTTTCGTAGCCCCTAAGGGCATTTCGGGTTGAGCGAGCGGCGCTGAGAGGAATGAGAAAGCTGCTCTCCCTTCTGGAGGAAATAGCGCTAATTCTTTTCTACGCACACAGCATTGTCACAATATGAACACATGCAAGTTTTAAAAACATATTTCAACATATTAATAATACCTGTTAATAACTTTTTTATTTGTTTAATTCGTTCAAAAATAATAGTGTACATGTTTGGTTAAAATCGATTCCCTATTTTCGTTTTCGAAACTTGTGTTGGTTGGTCCGATCGATTGTGCAATCGATTTTCGAACGTAAAGTGACAGCCCTAGTCAATGGTCGTCTTTAGGACAACTGTCAAGTCAGCAGTCTTCCCCATGATTGTGTAGCCTACAGAACTAGACTGAGAGACCATTTAAAAGGCCTTTGCAGGTGTTTTTAGTTAATTAGCTGATTAGAGTGTGGCACCAGGTGTCTTCAATATTTAACCTTTTCACAATATTCTAATTTTCTGAGATACTGAATTTGAGATTTTCCTTAGTTGTCAGTTATAATTATGAAAATTAAAAGAAATAAACATTTGAAATATATCAGTCTGTGTGTAATGAATGAATATAATATACAAGTTTCACTTTTTGAATGGAATTAGTGAAAGTTTTTGATGATATTCTAATTATATGACCAGCACCTGTACATATACACACACACACACATCAGTGGTTCAACACAGAAAACATTCTATCTGCATCAGCATTTGAATGGGGTAGTATTGTTTTTTTTTTGTTTTTTTATGTCAAGCTACTTGTAAGTTAAAGTAGTTAAGTTACATTCAAGCTACCCTTTTGAAAAAATAGCTACATTACAAGTTACTATCAAAAAGTAGCTAGCTACATTGAAACTACTTTTCTTTTTTCTTTACAATGACATTGTTACAAATAACTGAATAATTGTTAATGAAGAATGTTATAATATTTGGGGTTTCAAGCAACATAATGCAATGCAATTATGATTTCAAATAGTATGGGGTGAATTCAGGGTTATTGGGACACTTTTTTCCCAGTTATTTCAATGGCAAAAACTGTCAGAATCATTTGATTTTGTAAACTATCCGATACACACTATACTCAAATAAAGCCTATCTCAAACTGCCTGTCAAAGTGCAAAATGGCTACAAATTTAACATCTGTGCAAGAACAAAATGTATGCAACTTAAATTAAATACTCAAGAGTCAGGATTAGTCTAAAGATACAGGTTAAACTCACAGCACATGCAGTGATGAAGCACAGCATTCTGAACAGAAATGCTCTAAGACGCCAGCCATGAACTGCTCGTGTGAACAGTGTGCTTTGCTTGACTATTTATTTTCGTTTCTAATTGTTTCATTTAAAAATGGACATTTCAAGCTTTCTATACACATATTTCTCATGCCTGTGAGGCAAGTAGCCTGCTGAGTTTTGGTTCATTTATTTGACGCGCTCCAGTTCATGGGCAATGCGATCGCTCCTGTGCCTCCGTCACGATTATTGTCTGCTATAGCCTATTTGCTTCTTATTTATTAAATCCAAGCAATTGAAACATTGATTAAAATCAAGATACAATTTATACTAAATGAAATGCACTTTAAAGAAAGGCTTCCTACAAAACAAAACTTCATGAAGTGGTCAAAATAATTTCTGACCCTATGTCTTTGACATATATTATGCACCTTTGCACTTTTCATAATAGCCTAGATGAAATTAAAAAATAGCACTATAATATTTAAACACAAATATGAAACAAAATACATTGTTTAATGGCTACAACACGTACAGAGAAATTTCATGTCAGAACGGAATTTGAGTGAACGCTGTTTTACCCGTGAGCGCACAGTTCATGAGTGGAATGTTCGCTTGGGCCGTGAGCGATTGAGTGGAGCGCACGATTATTGATCTGAGCATCACACCGCACCGCTTCGCTCATTACAGGTTCGTTCTCGTCAGAACCCAAAACGGAATGTAGCTTTTGGTCACACTACAACGTATTTATTTGCACATTTATCTTAAACCCTATTACCAAAAGCATAACTAGTCGATCACGAGTGGCTCAACAGAAAGGCCTAAAATCGCATCTTACAGGCATTTGACCGTCCGGGTTGACACTTAAGCGCGAGAAATCGGGGGTGTGGAGTGTGAAACCAGTCAAATGCGTGTCGGCCAATGCATGAGAGTTGGCAGCTCTGCTTTTATAGTAAAATAACTTCTTGTGTAAAACATCAAGGAAAATATTTATCAGTTCATTACTCCCTTCATGTCTGGCTTTTTACAGTCAAGTGAAGATTTTCATTTAGTACATTTTTCAGTACAAAGTTGGAAAAGGGTTATTGGCCTAAAAGTAAGAAAGAAAGAACAAAAGACAAAAAGAGGGTTTAGCTATTTTTTTAAGTAAACCTGAACCCAAGACTACGGATCGACCGATATGGATTGTTTAGTGCCGATGCCGATTTTTTTTTTCATCAGCCTTAGCCGATGACCGATACGGGCTGCCGATTTTCTTGAGCCGATATTTGGAGCCGATACTGCTTTTGCTCCCTCAATTTACAACATAAAAATGACACAATGATCATGATGATAACAATTTAAAATTTACAATTTAAAAAAGGAACATTTATTGAACTAAAAAAAAACATTATTTAACAAATAGTAAAAACAGGTGAGGTAGAACAAAAAAAAAAAGAGTTGTGAATTGTAAATATTTAAGCATAAATAAAATAATTACACTATTGCACACAGTATCAACAAGCAAGCAGCAAAATAAAGTGCACACTGACTGTACTATACTTAATTTTAAAACTATTTACAACCTAGTCATTTAATGGTTACACTCTAAAAAATGCTGGGTTAAAAATAACCCAAATTAAGTTGAATATGGACTAACCCAGCAATTGGGTTGTTTTGACACAGTGGTTGGGTTAAATGTTTGCTTAAAACAACCCAATTGCTGGGTTAAAACAACCCAATTGATGAGTTAGTCCATTTTCAACCCAACTTGGGTTATTTTTAACCCAGCATTTTTTATAGTGTAGGTGCACTTCACTTAATCTCTTGTAGAGCAAAACCAGCGGTAATTCAGAAAGAAATCTCCCAATGCTCCACGTGAAACTTCAGTCTTTCGACCTTTTACCATCGTGTCAATTCTCAATTGATTTTGATTAATATGCGCGAGGGAGGGAGAGCAAGACAGTTTGAAGACGGTGAGAGCTGCCCTGTGGACCCCCGTTCTTTAAATATCGGCCGGCCGATATATCGGTCTAACACTACCCAAGACCCGTGACAAAATAAACAACCTTGTACCAACAAGCAGCAGTTTTACAAAGTGAGTTGCCTTGTTCTGGGATCATATGAATATGCATAGAAAAGACTGAGTGCATGGTACAGTAGGCACTGCCATCTGCCAAACATAAGTTCAGTCCTGCTGTGACTAGCATAATACACAAACAGTGAGCAGTGCCAACCTGCACTGCTGTCAATGAGGCTGAGACTAGGGATGGGAATTTTTGTCAATTTCTCATTTCGATCATCGATAGGTCTCAAAAACGAGTACTCGAGTAATTGGGGGCGGGGCTTGTGTGGGGGGCGGGGCGTCTCCTTCATGGAGATATGAAACTATTTTAAGAGTGTTACGAAAATTAATGTTGACAAATACAAACATCACATGTCTATGAAAATATGAACATATGACTAGAAAAAATAACTGCTAGATTATGATACATAAATGTTTTTTTAAAAAGAAACATCTAAAAACAAAATAACCGTCTCAAACAACCCAATCAATCATATTGTAATTGAACTGAAACTGTGAATAAACAGCACCCTACATAGCTTTGCAAGCTGGTTAATAAACTCGACCAAACGCACCCTATATTAGATTAATCAGTGTACTTGCATCAGCACAAAAGGACGCGAATGTGCATGTGAACTTGGCCGTGCTAGTTCTTAAACATTTTGAATCTGCTCTTCCTTTAAAAATAATGCCGATACACAGGCAACTAAAGCACAGATAATTTACAACACTATTACAATTGTGTTCTCATTATAATGTTATGTACATGACAGATTGGCTCTGCACATCTTGCACTTAATTTTATTTTTCCTGATCAAAGTGATTACAGACATCACTGCGCGTTTTCGAAGGCATAATGAGCAAAAAGTTTAAATAAAACATAGGTCTAATGTTAAAAAAATATGAGAACGAAATAACGTTGCTGCATTAATATCATCAATGCTTTTGAAAGAGAAATAGCCTATCTAAAAAGAATATAACCGTCTCAAATAACCCAGAGTCGATAATGTCGGGCATTGCATGTGAGCTGAAGCTGAAGAGAATGAACACCAGTTGGTAATGGCAGCGCTTTACTAGCTGGTTATTAAACTCAACCAAACGTGTCCATATGAGATTAATCAGATATAGACAACATAAAAGTAATCTTACTACTTGCATCTGCAGAAAAGGACGCGGATGCGCACATGAACTTCACCGCGCTTGTGTATTTACTTTAACAGCTGATACACAGGGAACTAAAGCACAGATAATTTACAACATTCTATTACAATCCTGTTTTCATTATAATGTGATGTATATGACATTTTAGGGCTGCACATCTTGCACTTAACTGTATTTCATGATCACAGTGATTCCAGGCATCACTGCAGTGTGCGCTTCAGTTTCACTTTATTTCGCCGGTCTGGAAGGTAGGTGTGCTGTCTAGCGCTAACCAATCAAACCTCAGTTACCGCCAAAAATGCCGCAATAACCAATCAGAAAAATAGACAAATATATTTTTTTAAGTCAGGGCGATCATCGTTTTCATGATCGATCGTCGCTGTCACGTTCGAGTACTCGAGTACTCGATCACTGTTGCCCATCCCTAGCTGAGACTAAGTAAAAATTATGTGAACTACTTACCAAACTGTGGAGGGAACAATAATGTATCTTGACATGGTTGTAAACAAGCCACTGTTTTATTAGCGCTTACTGTACTAAGACTCACCCCTAAAACCCCAAACCTTAACAAGTGAACCAAAATATCCAACCTAACCTAACTCCAACTAGCAGGTATCTAGAATACCCTCCCTAACAACTGCGAGTAAAAGTTTTTTTTTTTTTTCAAAATGTTATGAGCCCCATCTAAGCAATCTATTTATATTACTTAAAATGTCAGTATTATTTATGAAGAAAATTTGTCTATTTTCTAACTATTTAAAAAATGTGACTGACTCGTGGAAGTGTGTGAAATTATCACCTTGAAAAAGACAAGGTGCACAGTCCTCGAAAGTTTAGGAAGCATTGCTCTAGGGGGTTTAGTAAATCTATAATCTCTAATCCAAGAGCAACTCAAATTACCTCACTAATGAGACGTTACATGGTTACCTGCCATGTAGCAGTATCTTACAGAGCCCTAATTACAGGTACAGAACACCCTGAGCACCCTGAGGTTAAACGTAATGCTTCAGTGGACAACCATTATGAAACCAGATAAAAAAGTTCCTGTATTGCTCCTATCCAATACTGAAACTGTAAACTTCACATCAGGTTGCACAATTTTGTCAAAAATCTTGTTTTTGTGACAAATACTGTAATTGCTGAAGACTGTGATTTGAACTTTGATATGGTAAGTATTCATCTCATGAATTCTTGAACAGCAGCCAGTTAGATATACAGTGGGGAGAACAAGTATTTGATACACTGCCAATTTTTCAGGTTTGCCCACTTAAAAACCTTTGTTTGCAATTACAGAGATCATACGTTTCCTGTAGTTCTTGACCAGGTTTGCACACACTGCAGCAGGGATTTTGGCCCACTCCTCCATACAGACCTTCTCCAGATCCTTCAGGTTTCGGGGCTGTCGCTGGGCAATACGGACTTTCAGCTCCCTCCAAAGTAGGGATGGGCATTTCAAGCAAAAATTATTTTCGAAGATCGCTGGGAATTATTCGATTTTTATTCGAAAATCGCAACTCCTCCCCCGCATGCACGCGTGTAAAGGCTACACACATAAACAGAAAGAGAGAGGGAGAGAGACTATCCACACTCTCAATCTGTATGATAACAAACTGTTTAATTCATTAGGGAATAGGCTATATCAACTCAAGCCATATATTTATTGTAACATGCTGAAACATATGACTGTAATGTGACATCGCCCCAAGTTACCTGATAAATGCCACAAGTCTACAGCGTGCGCGTGAGACGATGTGTTATTCTTCTGTTGTCTCAGGGTGTTTTTACTCTGGCATTTTAATTCGGAATGGGGCACGGTTAGCATGAAAAATTGCTATTGTGAAAGCTTACCTACAGAGCTTGGTGTGCACTGAGGTACCGAACCCGAGAACACACAACCGGAGTTCGGTTGCTCTCGGAGCTGTGCCACGATTCACGTGAATGTGCAAACAACACTCGGGTGAACACTTGTTCTGGAAGAAAGTAACCAGCGCATGCATTTTAGCCGATTACAATGTCATTAGTTCAACAACATACACGTAAGAGATCATAGTGTTGATGATTTACCTGAGATACGATCGCGAGAGCGAGCCTGCAGTGTATTCGCGCATGGAGTGCAATCAGGGCAGCAAATGAAAGGCAATTCACCGTCTCCTCAAAAGAGTCTGTTTGCAAGCAGCAAAGCCGCCTTCAAGCGACACACATACGGTAAACCCAAGTGTCATCAGCTGCACATAATAGCACCAAATTAATTGAAAAAAGCCCAATATATTGACCCGCGTTCTGTTTTCTATCACGCCCGTGCACGTTTGTGATGACGTAAGATGAACGCAAACGCACCAGGGTTCAAGTTGAGTGTGAAACCAGACCAACACTGCGGAGGCGGAGGGAACAATAAGACTCGGACCACAGCAAACGTGTCCAGTATAAAACACCCTGAGAGCTGACTGGCAGCTTTTAGGTGCGTTATTGGCAGCGCCTCTGGTTACATGAACGCGTCAGCATCACATCAGCACCGACAACATGGGGATTTTTTTTGGACGATAATCGCACATACTATTCGATATTCTATAATTAAATAACTAATCAAATATTTGAAAATCGCGACCCATCCCTACTCCAAAGATGTTCTATTGGTTTCAGGTCTGGAGACTGGCTAGGCCACTCCAGGACCTTGAGATGCTTCTTACGGAGCCACTCCTTAGTTGCCCTGGCTATGTGTTTCGGGTCGTTGTCATGCTGGAAGACCCAGCCACGACCCATCTTCAATGCTCTTACTGAGGGAAGGAGGTTGTTGGCCAAGATCTCGCGATACATGGCCTCATCCATTCTCCCCTCAATACGGTGCAGTCATCCTGTCCCCTTTGCAGAACAGCATCCCCAAAGAATGATGTTTCCACCTTCATGCTTCACGGTTGGGATGGTGTTCTTGGGGTTGTACTCATCCTTCTTCTTCCTCCAAACACGGCGAGTGGAGTTTAGACCAAAAAGCTCTATTTTTGTCTCATCAGACCACATGACCTTCTCCCATTCCTCCTCTTGATCATCCAGATGGTCATTGGCAAACTTCAGACGGGCCTGGACATGCGCTGGCTTGAGCAGGGGGACCTTGCGTGCGCTACAGGATTTTAATCCATGACGGCGTAGTGTGTTACTAATGGTTTTCTTTGAGACTGTGGTCCCAGCTCTCTTCAGGTCATTGACTAGGTTCTGCCGTGTAGTTCTGGGCTGATCCCTCACCTTCCTAATGATCATTGATGCCCCTCGAGGTGAGATCTTGCATGGTGCCCCATACTGAGGGAGATTGACCGTCATCTTGAACTTCAAATATTCCATTTTCTAATAATTGCGCCAACAGTTGTTGCCTTCTCCCCAAGCAGCTTGCCTATTTTCCTGTAGCCCATCCCAGCCTTGTGCAGGTCTACAATTTTATCCCTGATGTCCTTACACAGCTCTCTGGTCATTGTGGAGAGGTTGGAGTCTGTTTGTTTGATTGAGTGTGTGGACAGTAGGGCTGGGATGGTTACCGCATTACCGCAATACCGCGGTCACGTGACGCCTACCGCGGGTCTGAGATCGTCACCGCCATCACCGCAAAAAAACAAAAAAAACATTGGCCTGCCCATGTGTGCACGTTGTGTCTAATTCCATGGATTCATTGATTCTAATGACATGGATTGTGTCTAATGACATGTGTGTCTTATATAGATTCAAGTTTTTCTAAACAAAACATAAAAGATGGAGCAAATCCGACCTTTCGCGAGTTGGGGAGCGCAATGTTCCATTATAACATTCCATTTGTACCTGTGTAATGTCTTTTAGCCTATAATTTGAATTTAATTTTACTAAAGCATAAAATACAGGCGCATAAGCAGGACCTCAGTTTTTAATTGCACGTGCTTAACACAATTCTCTCACATGGTTGCGCAGCCGACAATAGCGGGTATGTAGATAGAAGTCATGAAAGCAGAAAAAGAACGCACCGCCCGGGCCATGGGTTTGTGTCGAACGCTGACCGGTTTCTCCCATAGCTGGCAAAAAAAAAAAAAAACGGCTTCAGAAAGAACAAACTAAGCTGGATCTGCCTCAGCACTCCTTAGTACTGGTAAGTTTTTACTCTCTTCCAACTCTGTTTGGGAAAGATTGACTACAAATAAGCTGGGCATGCGAAATTTCATTCAATATAATCAATAAATAATCTATTGTAGGCAATTAAATATAAGTGGCTATGCGATTCTGAAATTCCAATTTCATTAAAAGGCTATTGAAAAAGATATCCGTCTGGCAGGCTTACAAGCACAGTAGTGTGCGACACTTTGCTAAATTAAATAGCCTTCGTTATTTATTTGAACCACTGAGACAAAAGCGCACACGAGATATATAAATTAATATGAATATGTAAAAATATGAAATATAAATATAAATAATAAGTAATAGGCTATACAATCATGGTAGTGTGAGCAGCGTCACTTTGTAAAATTAAATAGCCTTCGTTAAATAGCACCACTGAGACAAAAGCACACACGAGATAGGCATATAGCCTATATATAAATTAATATAAATATGTAAAAATAGGCCTAATATAATATAATAATATAATATGTAAAAATTATTTATGTAATATAAATAACATAAATAATTATATATATATATATATATATATATATATATAATTATTTATGCAATATAAATAACAAATATAAATAATATATATGTATGTGATATACAATCATTAGCCTAAATAGCCTTGTTAAATTAGCCTAAAAAGTCTTCGTTAAATAGCCTTGAACCACTGAGACAAAAGCGCACACCACACGAGATATGTAAAATAATATAAATATGTAAATGTTATAAAATATAAAAAATAAAAATAAATAATAAAAGTAGCATAATATACAATCAAGGTAGTGTGAGCAGCGAGTGACTACACTTTGTTAAATTAAATAGCCTTGAGCCTTCGTTATAGTCTTCATTAACCACTGAGACAAAAGGTGTCACGAGGTGTAAATTGTAAATGTAAATTAATAGCCTGAATATTTTAAAATATGTAATATAAAAATATAAATACTATAAATATAAATAATATATTAGGCTATATTATATGGGCAGGTGTGCGCAAAAGTCGTTATAGTTTAAGTGATTGTTTAATGACGACGACTGTAATCTGAAAGTAAAAATATGGGAAATAAATAAACAAATAAATATATATTACTGATCAATACAGATAAATAAAAATGTTTGTTTGTCTTTGTTTATGCTGTTCCATCATTAAATCTCTCAGTCGTGATATGATCTGCTCTCTCAGGAAAAAATATGAAGGCTGGGATGTAAACCATAGCCTAGTCTATATTTCGTTTTGCCAGCCCTTTTTTTTCCAGATATCATTCCATTTCTGTTCTAATTCTTCCTGTTCTAAACGTGAAAAAATAAATGTAAAATAAACATGTTCCTGCGCTGGGGTGTGCGTGTGCGGCTGTGCACGAGCCATTTCGAGCGGGAGCCATTTAAAGCGGTTTACCGCTGAACCGCAGGAATTTCTTGCTTTTCAACCGCGGTAAGAAAAAATCCATACCGTCCCAGCCCTAGTGGACAGGTGTCTTTTATACAGGTAAAGAGTTCAAACAGGTGCAGTTAATACAGGTAATGAGTGGAGAACAGGAGGGCTTCTTAAAGAAAAACTAACAGGTCTGTGAGAGCCGGGAATTCTTACTGGTTGGTAGGTGATCAAATGTCATGCAATAAAATGCAAATTAATTATTTAAAAATCATACAATGTGATTTTCTTGATTTTTGTTTTAGATTCCGTCTCTCACAGTTGAAGCATTGTACCTATGATAAAAATTACAAACCTCTACATGCTTTGTAAGTAGGAAAACCTGCAAAATCGGCAGTGTATCAAATACTTGTTCTCCCCACTAGTAGTACAAAACTACAAGATGGCAAGCAATGTATTGTGTCTCCAAATTAAATCATGGTTTGCCTATGCTACGCTCTACTGCCAATAGGGCTGAAACAATTAGTTGACATTACTGACAATGTCAACAATTAGTGATGCACCGAAATGAAAATTCTGGGCCGAAACCGAAAATTTAGGATGCACTTGGCCGAAAACCGAAACTGAAGCCGAAAATGGCTTCTTTTAAAAACGTATATATACATTGCTTGAATTTAATGGATCTGAAATAAAAAATAAAAAAATCACAAATCAATAGAATAATCAAACTTGTATTAGGTTACATAACAAAACCGAAAATATTTTTAACAAAAAACTTGAAGAATAATATTATTTGGTATTATTATTTATATTTAATGTTCCATCAAATAAAATAGTTTTTTAACAGTTGTGCAAAAAAAGATCCACAATTATCTGAATAACTGCACACAAAATCCCAGAATGGTTCTCATTAAGAACATGAGATGCTGCACTGAATAGTCTCTCACTGTCTGTCACCATTCTCCGGGAAAAATGGCATTTGGGGGGTAAAATATGTGTTTTTTTGGCAGGGTTGCCTGCTTAAATTAGCATTCCTGGGTCTAAATATCACATAATTGGGGTCGCTTCAACCCGTGGACATGTAAAATCCCGCGGACTTGGCAACACTGCTTGGGGCAGATAAATGCCTGCGTGCAATCCGCGCAAGCAATGGAAAGCGGCCTTCGTTCGCGCGCCAGTAGTCAAGGGGATTGCCGCTTCTGGCAATGGGTAGTTCAGCTGGATACGTCTCTATTTGTTCTCATACTGCTGACATGATTAATCTTTGATAGGCAGAACGTCGCATGATAACAGCTAGACCGTGAGTGAAACCTAAGTGCTTGCGCACGGATGGGAGGGGCGGGTGACATTCATTTTCGGTTTACGTTTTCGGCTGGTTTTTTTTATTTCAGTGCACCCCTATCAACAATGGATGACTAGCAGGGATGGAACGATTACCGGTTTCACGATAAACCACGATAAAATGTACTGACGGTTAGTAATATCGTTTAAAAATTAATTATGATTAAAACTGTGCGTGATTATCACGATTTTGAAAACTCGCGGCAAATCCTGTCAGCGTCAGTCAGGTGTGCGCAACGCTGTTTTTGAATGAGAAGAAATGGCAGAAGGCAGTGACAGCACTCGGGGATTGTTCAGCCTTCTAAAAGGACCAAATCTGAGGTGTGGTCATATTTTGGCTTTTACAAAAGTCCTGAGGGAAACTTAATCGAAGATGGTCACCCTGTCTGCAGAACATGCCAGAAGAGAGTCGCTGGAAAAAGGGGGAAACACTTAACATCTGCGAACACAAGGCAAGTGGACTTTGACCTCAATACCAAAACTACGTCTGGTATTACTACCACTCACGCAAGCCACTTTGGTGGTTGAACTTATTATAGTCTTCTGAAAAGCCATCTGTTATCGCGTTGCGCATTATAACCAACCACACGTTTCTAATAATCAGAGGCGTTCAGATTAGCTGGAGTTTTCTTCAGAGCGCGTTCTCACTGAAATCTGCGATCAAAATGTGCGATGTATGCAAGAGATTCATTCATCATACAGTGATTGACTGTTTTTGTTCAATTTCAGCAGCGAAAATAGTTTCAAACAAACACAGCAGAACCACAACGCATCTGATATGACTGGCATAACGCTGACTTTGCGTTCGAAATTCGCGCATTTAGGGTCCGTCTCTAAAGTTACATACAAGATTGGTATACACGTTTCTAACTTCAATAGCATTTAAAGAAAATGACTTACAGTCATAAAACCAGCTGTAAAGTGTTCATCTAGGTGTCAGGTAGGCCTATATGCACACCTTTTGGATTTTTGATATTTAATAAAATAAACTGTCAAATCATATGAAAATATGGTATTGGGAAATATATGGAAAATATTTCAATAATAGATAATATTAGAGATTATTCTTACACCAAAATATTATTATTTATGCATTGCTATTGACGACGGCCATTATAAGGAAGGAGATCCCACAGAATAGAATCTAGCTTAAAAAAGTGCATAGAGCTGCTTGCTTTATTTGTTGTTTGTTGATTTTCAAATATAAAACATTTTGAAATGTTTTAAGTGTGTGCATCAGTTCTTTTTGAACACTTTCATCTCATTTGAAGAAAACCGTGATAATATTGATAACTGTGATAATTTGGGTCACTATAATCGTGATGTGAAATTTCCATACCGTTTCATCCTAATGACTAGTAATTCCATTTGGGCTGTGTATTGCCAAGAATCTGGCGATTTATGTTATATATTGCGATATTGTAAGAAAGGCAATATATTGCGATCATTTCTTTTTTCTTTTTTTTTTTTTTTTAGAAAGATCTAATTTAAAAGAATAAAGAACACAACCATATGCATAAAATCTGACAAGTAACTATTTTATTTCATTAATACAGTATCATTTATATCACTAATCACTATTTTATGCAATCTTAGTAAAGGGAAATCGTAAAGTGACTGCAGGATTCTTTATGTGTATATGTTTTAAAGGTTCACAGTATACCAGTTTTTAATTTCTAAACTATTTACCAACAGAAAAATCTATTGTATAAAGTGCTATTTAAAGTACTGAACTGCAGAGCTGGTGCATCCATATCCACATCGTTATGATCAGATGCTTTCGTTCTGCTGCCACCGCAGTTAATTTTGTTAATGCGTCAGTTAACACTGCCATCTAGCGGTTGGGTTTTATACAGTCTGTGGTTTAAACCGAACACAAAGTCACGAATCGTGGATGTAAATAATTAAATAAATATATAAATATCGATACAGTGTTTTTGAGAATCGATACAGTATCGGCAAAAATAATATTGCGATATTCACGTGTAACAATATTTTCTAGCACCCCTAAATTCCATACTACAAAATTTTGAAAAAACAGGTTGTTTTAAAAATGGGACCAAAATTGGCCCAGTCAACACTGCATTGGCTCCCTATTAAAGAATGCATATTATTATTATTATTATTATTAGCTCATGTTGTTTTCATTCAAAATCTATACCGGTATTTTTTTTTAAGAGATCTGGCCATCGTATTTGTATTTGCGCTCTGGAGAGCATCAAAGGTTTTTGCAGCGTTGAGAAATGTAGCCAATCATAGACATATCTGTTGATCTCTTGAACGCAATGGCCACCACTCGAAAAGGTGAGTGGAGTTTTTGTTAAGGGCTGAGTTGCTCGAGAATCCTCTGTAAACAGGATGTAAATAAGAGATTAATTGTGCAGAATAGATATTGTGGAAGCAGGCCTGGAAAAGATTTGCTGATCGTGGCAAGTGTACCATCAAAAATGTTGTCATTAACCCTTCGAGTCGGCGGTCGTGCCGGCGCAATCGGCTCTCTTTTTTTCTTATCAGTGCCCAAGAGACTCAAATAACTCTGTCGTTTTTTATCATTCAGGCAAGTGTTATACATCATTATAATCTGTTAAGTTTCTATTTTCTTTTGTGTACAGTCACAATAAAAACAAAATGTTTAGCTTTTTGCAAAATAAAGAAAACAAACATGATGCGCGATCTGCAGCCTCTCTGTCAAAGACATTCATTCAGATAGTAGGGCCTTATCATTTCTGCGATCACGGAATCGCGGACGGAATCACGGAATCTATTGTTAACGCTGAATTTCCCGGAATTTTACATATTTGGAATGAAATGCTGTTTTGTGTGGGAGAAGAACGTATGTCTGGGGAAAATGCAGACCGGTGGAAGCAAATCTGGGCGAAACAACCCCTCCCGTCATTTCAGCTCCCCCTTCAAAACAATGAAAGTATGGCGAAGCGGCTCACCACGGCTCTGCTTTCATCGGCGAAAAAGTTAAGAAACTCAACGCTAAGCCCTCAGTACCGAGCCGAGCAGTTCCCTCGCGGGGAGTGCTTGCTGTATTTTGCCTCATTTTTAATGCACTTTAATGTACTTTATGGAAAATAATGTCTTAAATGAACTTGAGAGAAAATGACATGTGCAGGACAGCGCGTCTGATCCGCATCATGTTCGGCAGAGGTAGATATTAAAGTGACAGTAGCACTGATAATGTCTGTCATTAATGTTCAAAGAACAACGGGAACAGATAAGATTGTAGCTTTAATGATGATTAATCTATATTTCACTTATTATTTATGCTGTTAAGAAAGGTGTTGATAACTTTATTCAATTTCTGTGTAGACTATGTCTGACAGGTAAATATAACATTTATTATAATGGGTTTATGTAAAGATTGTTTTAAGTTAAAAGTTGTTATTTTTTAAAGCCTAATAAATGTTGAAATTGGTAGCTTTCAGTTATACTGAAATGTAACGTCATCAATGTTTCATATAGACATTAGTATCAGTGATACTGGCCTTCATTCATAAAAAGATGCCATTACAACACAAATTTAAAATATACTGTTTTTAAATTGTTTCTTCATTAATTTGGAGAGTAACTGAAATTATTACAATATCAAAATATTAAAATCTCCAATGTTTTTAATTGCAATTAATCATGATTAACTACAGAAAAAATGCAATTAATTCTTTTTTTTAAATTATCAATTCACAGCACTAATATTTAGTTGTGACTTAAAGTACTTAGAGTGCAGTGTTATGACTAAAATAACAGTTAAGGGTAAAAAAACTGAATTCCCAAAAAAAAAAAAAGAAAAAAAAAAAGAAAAAAGAATTAGCAAAAATTAAAAATGGAAAAAACTGAATTTGGGAAAAAATAAAACAGAATTTGGGAAAAAATAAAACGGATTTCATAGGGCCCTAAGATAGTCTTCAGAAAAGGAACTCTAGCTTAGTGAATACTTGTCTCACAAACATGAGACATATGTCTAAAGAAATGCTGAAATGTCAGGTTTTAAACAATGTAAACCAAATTGAAAACAAATATTCTGTGTTTATGTAATCTGTTTGAAAAGTGATAGATGTCAGTCACCCGCGAGCCACTTCATTATCTGCTAATGTGACCACGCCCACAGAGCATGTGCTCTATTGAGATTCAAATACTGACAATCTCCGCTTCAACGCCCACACATCAACTCATACAAACACATCTAGTGAAGCGTTGTAACGTTACTTCAGCTACATCGTTTTGAGAAACGTTGAGTAATAATCCTGGATTTATTCTCCTCATGAAAAGCTGTTCATTTCTAAGAGCACAGCACACTCACAAAGGATTACTCCGCTGATTGTAAGGTCAGTTTATTCTTTTAGCATCTGTGAATATTAAATACAAAAAGACAGTTTAACCCTTGTGTGGTGTTCATATTTTTGTTATTTAGCCAGTGTTCGTGGGTCTGGTGGACCCGCTGCATTTTTGGGTTTTTAATTCAACACAATCAAAAATGTTATGTTAAAATACTCAACAGATGTTTACTTCATCCCAATTAAAAGCAATATAAACAGCATATATGGTTACTATTTTCTCTTTACCTAGATCACATTTAAGAATTGCAACCTTGTGTGGGAACGGCAGGGGTAGAAACAAAACTCACTCTTGCACTCTCTCACACTTACACACAATCTCTCTCTCACACGCACAGACACACACAGCCATAACACACACACACACACACACACACACACACACACGCAAACACACACACACACACACACTCACTCGGATATGTGGTGCATGGTTACTCTCCATAGGCATAATTTTTTTTATAATGTACAAACTGTATAATCTATCCCCCTACACTAACCCTACCCCTAAACCTACCAATCACATACTAAATGGTGTTTTTTGAAATTCAAAAAATGCCAAAAGTTTTCTGTTTTAGTATGAGGACACAGATGTCGCCATAAACCATGTTTACGTTGTAATACCCATGTCATTATACACATTTGTGTCCTCATAAACCTTATACATCAACATACACACACTAACAGCAGGCCCTGACAGCAGGAGGACAGAGTAAAGGTACACAGGACCTACAATTTCCACACTTTTATTAGCCCCGGGTCCAGTGGACCCGAACATCCTGTGTGTAATATAAATGTGTACAGTGTGTGGTCATTGAAAATGTGTTCTGATATATATTCCTCACAGAAAATGAGCCAAGGCCAACGAGTCTCAGTTTGAAAAAATTATTAATCGTATCATTTTTCTTTTGATAAAAAATGAAAACGGGTCCAACAGACCTGAACACCATACAAGGGTTAAATATGAATCCTGTTGCAACATTAAATGCCATACACACAAGACTGTATAGACAAGATTTATTTGGCTTGTTTTGGACAGATTATAACGTGTTTATTGTAAAAGAGCCTAGTGTCACATCAATAAAGCTTTCCAAATGTCTGCTCAGATGCTATAAAATATAGTACCAGTCAAACATATTTTTCTTCATATTGATGTTTAAATATTATAGCCTAATGGTATTTTTTAAATTTAATATTAAAGTTTGTCAGAAATTATTCTAGAGTTTTGTTTTGTAGAAAGTGATTTTTTGTTTTGTTTTGTAGAAAGATAATTGCTTTCTTTAAAGTGAATTTCGTTTTGATATAAATTGTATCTTAATATTATTTAATTTTTTTTAGCATGAGATTACTTTCAAAAACACAAAAAAATAGTACAAAAATGTTTTTAAAAAAATGCTCTTAGTAATTTTTGTCTTGTTTCTAGTCTAAATATTTAAACATTCTTAAATCAACATGCATTTACTAGATAAGTACAATTTCAACTAAATAAGAAGAGCATTTTTTTGCTCTCTCAGTCAGGTATGAAGCTCAGTGTTTCCCACACATAGACTAATTTGTGGCGGTGCGCCACAGAATCAACAGCGGCAGCCACATATTATGTGATGTTATTCTTCTTTCTTTTTTTACGCTATTTTAAAACCATGTTTAAAACACGCAGCGTATTCGTTCAGATGCACTTCCTTTCCCTGCTCTCCCTCCGTCTCTCTGTCACTCATGCACGTCTCTCGCTCTCAAATGGCCAAACCTGCTCTTGATATGAAAAAGTCTAAGCTTTGAAACATTTTTAAAGTTTTAATACGAAATTCAAACAATAAATAGCGTTTTGGCATAAGAGTTTAAAGTCAAAGGCGTTGAAAAACAGAGTTGCGACATGCTCTCATCTCCCGGCGGCACGCACGGTCACGTGGTTCAAACCCACGCTGTCAATGCATTTGAATGGATAGACAGTTTCACTATACAGGTATTTGCAGCAATTTTTGATAAACAGTACAGTATAGTGTGCATTGATTGTTACGTCAACCATATTTCCTACAGTATAATTTTATTATGGAGAGTGATGGAGATCAACATTGTTAACATTAATGTTAGTGTTATTCTTGTATTTAGCCCTCAGGTATTCCTTACTAATTGGTCACCCTCACTCATTGATGGTCAAATGTGACCATACACCTTAACTATTTTTCAATTAAATAAATGTTCTATATTTTAGTTTAATAATATTTATTGAATATTTTGAGGAGATCTTTTGGTAATAAATAGGCCTACTATTTGTGCAATAATTATGGTCCATTAATGACCATTTAATGAATTAATATATTTATTAATACATTTTCTTATTTATATTACAATTAGTGTAGTAATTAAGGTTAAAATAGAGAATTCCAATGCAAAGAGGCAAATTAGAGTCATTTTGTGGCTGTAAAAATTATAATTTTCATTTGTAATGCTATTACCCACTATAGGTGCCTATATGGCTCTTTAATAAATATACATGTATTTAATCTAGTTGCTCAAAAAAGTATTGCAGATCATTAACACTTACTTATTATTAGGTTTTGCATTTGAATACATATTTAGATATGATCAAACACTAGATTTCTTTAAATGTGACATTTTAAAATGTTAATAACTTACATCCTAATATTTTTAATGATACTTGTATAAGCACACACAAGTGAATATTAATGAATGCAAGCTGATATAATTTAACCCAAGAAAAGTTTAAAATAGTGTTAAAATAGTGCTAAGGCAAACTTATTTTTCCTTATATATACAGTAGGCTATATACATATTAATTGATACTGAATCAAGATCGAAATCGATATTTGTGCCAATCACCAACCCCAAATAGACAAAATGTCATAATTGAGTGATTCACTTGCAAATGTAAAAGGTTAAAATGTGGGAAAATAATTAAACATGGAGCTCTCAGCATCCTTATCACTATTCAGTCTGACACAGTAGGTTGGCCTTTTACTGTTACCATAGCAACAGTTCCAACCTGACTGCACTGGAGGAAAATATGCTGTACTCTGACATGGAAATTTTTTGTTTCTGTTTTATTTCTACTTCTCTCTGAGTTCTACACGCTCTGTCTAATAAAATAAGCAGAATGTGTAAGTGATTTAAAAATTCTGCATGGGAAGCATGAGAAAAGCTTCAGTAATGCAGGGAGATGAGACTTTGCTTACAGGATGGGAGAGAGGTGACTGCCAAACATCTAATCCAGCATACTAAGAGCCAGACAAATAACTCTAACTCACATCCCAGAGAGAGAGACGTGCAGGGGACCACATTTCTAGGACCCTAGTTCTCTGTGACAGTGCCAACTAGCCAATTCTACTCCAACAGGGGAAACCAGATTCAAACCTAAAAATAAAAAACAAATAGGTGCAAAGACTAGACCCACAGAGCTTAAACTTAAACTTACATTTTTATTATCTTTCCATCTTACTTTTAATGTAAAACTGGGTGCAGCCTTTTTAAACTTTAATGTGCAAGGCTTTCAATGTCAGACGTTTCAGTTATTTTAGCTGTGCAAAAAGTTCATTATGCTGGTAAACTATTTGTTTTCATATTTTCATTTATTAACATAATCATAAAACACACTAGTTTGTAGCATAAATTAGTTTTACCATTTACTGCACTTTGTTAAAGGTGAAGTATGTAGTTTATATACCACTAGTGGCACATATTTTTACCATGGTGCTCCACAACCGTTTGAGGCTGTCTACATTGGAAATAAGAGTGGGCAATATGACCAAAATGTTATATCACGTTATGAGTAATTTTATTTCACGATTAATTTTGCTTTAAATAACGATATCAAAAATTTAGATACCTTTAAAATTTCATAATTCTTAGAACAATTTTCAATATATAATAAAAAAAACTAATCCTAGCTAGGGATGTAACGATTCAGTCAGAGCCGGTTGAAAATTGATACAAATGTGTGACGATTCAAGTCGGTTGAGATGTTAAACGAATCGCGATACACGTTTTAAACAGCCTCACTTCACAGGCACGATAGCAACCAGCAAGTTGTGGCTAGCGTTATGGACTGTATGTACACACTGGCACCAAGAACAGTGAAATAAGCTAATGTTTTCAGTTCATTCAAATGGAAGTTGTGCACCCGTGTGCACGCGCCGCCAAACAGAAGCATTGCGATGGCAAGCGCATAGATTACGTCGCCCTATTACATTACGCCAGCCCCAATTGGCTGGCAGACGTGAAGTTGTGTCTGAGAGTGGCCTCCCCCTCCCTCAGTATAAAAGGGGTAACACAACGTCACTATGACATTCAAAAACCTAACAATAACAAACTTCTGGACAAACTACTGGCCACCACGCCATTTTTCGTCTGGCTCCTTCTATTTGCATTCCAGCCGATTGCAAGGATTGTTCGATACAACGATGGCTGCACAAATGCAAACTATCCCGGCTAGTGAGGGAGACTGTGTTCATGCGGGAACAAAATTTCATGCAAGGACACACACCAGGGGCCCTATCTTGCACCCAGCGCAATTGACTTTGTACACCGACGCATGTGTCATTCCTATTTTGCACCCGCGCAAAGCACGCTTTTCCCTCCACAGAAGCACGTCGCTAAACTAGTGAATGAACTTGCGCTCCCTGGGCGGTTCAGCGCAAAAAAGGAGGCGTGTTCCGGCGCAAACAATCCCTGGTGCTATTTTGCTGTTCCATTAAACAATTGCGCCACTGACCAGAAAAAACCTAGTCTAAAGTCAGTGGCGCGTTGCGCGTTGTTCATTATGCTATTTTAAGGGCGCACGCGCATACACTTTGCTCATGTAACCTACACAGATGCAACAGTTATTTTTGCAAATCATAAATTGTTACACTAAAAAAATATTAACACATGAGATGACGGAAATCATTGTGGTGTGCCACGAAGATGTGAAAAAATAGGCATAAATCTAGCTTACAAATGATTCAGGCTAATTGTAATAATTAAGGATAAGACCTGTTTGCCCAATAGTGGCAAGACATATATGTATATAAGGACATCTGACAAATTGGTTTGTCCGTCAAGAACCAGGAAAAAAAAATCGACTGAAAAACAGAAAAAACTGAAAGACTGAAAAAAAAAAAAGACTGTGAAATCACCTTTACCATAATGTACAACATTACAACTTCACTTCTCTGTCTTTTACTGCTCTTACAAGAACATCAGTCTCCTCGGCTGTGAACCGCTCCTGGCGTGTGCCTGGTAAATACGCCATAATAATAGCAATCCATAATGGAACTTGCGCACCTGCTTTTACAGGGAATGTTGGATGACGCTCTGATTGGTTTATTCACGTTACGCCCAAACCACACCTATGAATAATGAAGCTACTTCAGACCAACCCATTTTAGATTTGCGCCGGACGCAAGAGCCATTTATCCCGCCGGGAAAATAGCAACAGCGACGAGACCCGCCCACAAAGTTACTTGCGCTTCGCGCTTTGACACTTGCGTTTCAGATCGTTAAAATAGGGCCCCAGATCTCCTCTGCATGTCTGCATCTGTCTGAAACATGCCTAACTGGCGATCGAGAACCCCGGCTCCTGTGAACACTGCGCACGCTTCACCATGAAGAGCCTTCGTCGCAGGCTAGCATGCCAAGCTAGCCTGTCAGGCCAAGATCCCTTCATGTCACCTAGCCCTGTTCCAGCTACCACTCCGCAGGTAACCATTCCTGCAGTAGAGCTGCCCACCACGGCAGTTTTGTCCTGGAGTGAAGAGCTTGATATCCCTCTGCCCAGTGTGCTCAGCACGGACGAGGATGAGGATGTATTTGATTTAGAGAAAGAGGGACATTCTGATTTTCTTCTCTCTGAAGAAGAGGATGATTTCGAGAACTCCCCCTTCCTTCCCCCTGCGCACTCGGCACAACTCCTCGCCGCGGCGGGATCCACGAAAGAGGCGGGTGGGGCACCATCCTCTCCGCTTCTCAGTGTTGATCTGCAAGATGTGTGCAAACGCGCTGCAGATAAACTAAATATTCTGTGGCCGACCGTGGTAGCAGAGACTGCAAAGTCTCGCTACGAGGGCAAGAGGCTGCCGAAAGCGAAACGGGCAGCACGACAGCTTCTTCCAGTATTTCCAGAGCTCATGGAAGGACAAACCGTTCACTAGCAAGATGCCCATGCAGGGTGGATCCGCTCTTGACGTGGAAGGGATGGAGAAGGATGGATTTCTCCGAATCCCCCTCATGGAGCCATTAGTTGCCGCGCACTTACACCCAACGCGTACGGTGGCTGCAAATGCAACTTTACCATCCAAAGTGGACAAATTCCAGTCGAACATGATGGAGAGTGCTTACAAAGCATTCACTCTCTCTGTCAGGGCTGTGAACGCGATCTCTATGCTAACCGCGTACCAAGCGGAGCTGCAGGACGAAGCGTCGACCATGCCAGGTCAGACATATTGGGAAGAGATCTGTGTCGTTACGGATCTCTCTCTGCGTCTTCAGAGATGCACGATTCAAGCCACGGGCAAGGCCATGGCCACAATGGTCATTAAGGAGAGAGGACGATGGCTTAGCATGGCTAATCTCTCTGACAGGGAGAAAGAAGCGATCCTGGACTTATCAGTGGTGGCAGAGGGCATTTTTGGCTCAGCACTGACACTGATGCAAAAGAGATGCGAGGAAAAGAAGAGGGATAATGAGGCTCTGCAACTCTGCATGCCTAGAAAGTAGCAGACTGCACCCCCTCCGTCACCTCGGCAGACCTTCGCACAGGCCACGGTCCACCCACCCCCCAGCTTTCGTATTCCTAAACGGCAGAGACCAAACGTGAATGCAGCGGGTCAGGGAGGAGTACCAGAACAGAGAACTGCCTGGTCTAGAATGAACTATCCGCCTGCAACATCTCAGACGGTTCAGCCAGCTCCTCAACCTCATCCTCACACCCATTCTCAGGGAGCGAGGAGGAAGAAGAAGGCAGTTTGATGGGATCTTCCCCAGGGATGGGAGCCCACAGCCCCCCTGTTCGCTGGCTCCCAACCCTCAAAAGTTCAGTGTTCAACAAGGAACGAGTTCCCACTTCCAGATGTTCTGTGTGGAAAACAGAGCCCGGCTGGGCCTGGGGAAGCAGAGCGGTGGAAAGAACGAGAGACGGTGCAGTGGTGCACACCCACCCACTAGTCACAAGCACTATCCATGTTCAAAACTCAATAAAGTTTTCACTGTACCCCCAAAACATGTTGAAAAACATAATGCCACAAAAAAAATGTTGCAAAACATATTAACAGAACACAATATTACATCTCCTCGGGGGGGTTATCGCCCCCTTAGAGGTGATGAGACACTTAAACTCTGTCCAAACACGAAGTGCTCACGCATGCATTGATATTATACAGAAACGCAGTATAACAGCAGGGCGTTGCGTCTATTATGAAGTGAGAATGAATTATTAAATCATTTAAGAATTATTAACGCAGGAAACCTAATTGACACAATTCAACAAGTCTTCTTTCACTGCAGCCACAGCTGCGCCATATACATCATATCTAACAGAAGCATAGATCCGCTCCGGGTTTTCCGTGCAATTGTGTAGTACCTACCTTTTCAGTCGAATTGTGCAGGTTTTTTTTTGCAAATTCTACAAGAAAGAAAACGCAACATCATAAATGGTTCTTGAAAAATCGTACCAAAAGTATGAAAAATTTATTTTAGGCGAGGCTCAAAGATAATATTAAAGCTGCGAGCAGCGATGACGGGCCCAAGCCGGTGGCACCGCCACGCCGGTGGCATCAGCATAACTGTGCATGGCAGGCAATAGGCATTTAAACAGGAGAATATTTTAAAATTGTTCGAATATGCCACATTTACCGCAGCAGATGGTGCCACTATCACCACAAGCCACACCCATGATGTCATTTAAATGTAGATGAATTTTTATGTCATAGGATAAAATAGATCACTTTCAAATATGTGAAAGTTATCTTTTCCTGCTCAAAATTGTGTGGATGCACGACGCGCCCGGGGCTCCCGCTGCACATTTCACGGAGGAAAACTTCCACAATCTTCGCGAGTTCAATGCAGGATATGCACAATGGCTTGTCCTGAAAGCTGGATTTACAAACAGAAGCTGTTTACTGGCCACAACCTGTAAGTATATGATTTATTTTTCATCGATGTGTTTTCCTGTAATACTTTAATTGTACGTTGTAGCAAGGAAGTAAACAGATGACAACGCTGTTCTGCAAACCAGTCTGTTAAATGCTCATTCATACTTAACGTTATCTGACGAACACCTAACGTTACAAACACCTAACGTTAAAATCTCAACAGCGAACTTGGCATTAGTGTACATGATTCTTTGATTAGAGCTTTTATGTATTGTTCATCTACAGGCTACATGGTTCTGTGTGTGATTTGGCTAACTTACTAGTAAAGCCAGTGTTTAGTGTTCGTTTTGGGTTAATAGTTCTTGCGACAGATATTTGGCTATAATCGTTCTAAAAATACAAAAGTAACAGTGCCATTCAGTAGCGATCATTATAGATCCGCAGTCTTTACTCTTGAGGACTGAACAGGTTGAACAGGTTCTGCTCGATCATCTTCACTAAAATGTTCTGGGTCTGATTCGGGCTCAGATTGGTATGGTTTTATTGACACCATTGTTTCTAATACTGACCAAAGCACCGCCTCCAAGTAAGGGGCGTGACGTTTCCGATAAACGTGCACTGCGGTTAGCGAATCACAACACACTGGGCCAGCTAACCAATCTGAGCCCATCGCGTATTTTTGAGGGACTGGCTTCATACAACCATCAGACCGTTTTACAAGAAATAATGAAATTTTTTTTTAAACGAAGCATGAACACATGTTACAGTGGGTACCCGCACCCGTGCAGGACTCTGCTATATATTGTGTCTTTCAGGTTTTTTTTAAAGAGACACTGCCCATCTTGCCTCCTTCTTGACAGCCTACATTTCGAATAGGGATCGACCGATATGGATTTTTTAGTGCCGATGCAGATACTGATTTTTTTTCATCAGCCTTAGCCGATGACCGATATGGGCTGCCGATTTTCTTGAGCCAATATTTGGAGCCGATACTGCTTTTGCTCACTCAATTTACATCATAAAAATGACACAATGATCATGATGATAACAATTCTACAAGTCTCAATTTAAAAAAGGAACATTTATTGTAGTAAAAAAAAACAATATTTAACAAATAGCAAAATCAGGTGAGATAGAACAAGTAAAAAAAGAGTTCAGTGCTGAAAATAAATTCTGAAAACAAATATTTAAGCTTAAATAAAATAATTACACTATTGCACACAGTAGCAACAAGCAAGAAGCATAATAAAGTGCACACTTACTGTTCTATACTTAATTTTAAAAGTAACCAACTATTTACAACCTAGTTATTTAATGCTTAGGTGCAATTTACTTAATCTCTTGTAGAGCAACACCAGCGGTAATTCAGGAAAAAATCTCCCAATGCTCCACGTGAAACTTCAGTATTCCGACCTTTTTTACCATCGAGTCAATTCTCAATTGATTTTGATTAATATGCGCGAGGGAGGGAGGGAGAGCAAGACAGTTTGAAGACGGTGAGTGCACGCGCGCGGCCGGAGGAGGGGCAACGCGCGCGCTCTCTGCTCGTTCTCTCAGCAACATGCGACTCATCACAAGCGCAGCTACATCACTCACCGATCAAATAAGGCTTTAGCGGGTTAAAAAGGTACTTTGGCGGCTGCCAAAAGACGCAATATGTGGTGGCCGGTGTTGATTCTGTGGCGCACGTGTTATGTGTGGGAAACACTGGAGAGACACACACACAAACCGCAGCCAGGTGGTCGCTGAATAAAACTCCCACAAATACCACGGAACAATGTCGGCATTACTTAATCCTATGACCAGTGTTCGTAACAGCTACCGTATGCATACGGATAGCCTACAACATAGCTATTTGCTGCTCCCTAAATACAATGGCAAGCAGTTTTATAGACGATCCATTCAGCATTTGTGTTTTCCATTTGGACGCACAAACTTGCTTAGCTATAGTTGCAAGCACATATAGAGCAACGTGTTTCCACTTTCAAAGTGTATGCAGACATCCCAAGTCTCCCGGAAGTTCCGGGAGTCTCCCGCATATTTATAGCAGCTCCCTGATGCCCGCAAATTAGTTAAAGGGGTGGTAAAACACATTCTTTTGAAGGCTTGATTGTGTTTGTGGGGTGCACTGTAACATGTGTTCATGCTTCGTTTAAAAAAAAAAAAATCATTATTTTTCATATATTTGACCTTTATTCTACACTGCTCTGTCCCTCCTTGTAAAACGGTCTGATGCTTTCCGGATTGTATGAAGCCAGTCCCTCAAAAATACGCAATGGGCTCAGATTGGTTAGCTGGCCCAGTGTGTTGTGATTCGCTAACCGCAGTGCACGTTTGTCGGAAACGTCACTGCCCTTACCTTTACCGGTAGACTGTGCTTTGGTCAGTATTAGAAACGATGGCGTCAATAAAACCATACCAATCTGAGCCCGAATCAGACCCAGAACATTTTAATGAAGATGATCGAGCAGAACCTGTTCAGTCCTCAAGAGTAAAGACTGCGGATCTATAGTGATCGCTACTGAATGGCACTGTTACTTTTGTATTTTTAGAACGATTATAGCCAAATATCTGTCGCAAGAACTATTAACCCAAAACACTAAACACTGGCTTTACTAGTAAGTTAGCCAAATCACACACAGAACCATGTTTAGCAAGCCTGTAGATAAACAATACATAAAAGCTCTAATCAAAGAATCATTTACACTAATGCCAAGTTCGCTGTTGAGATTTTAACAGCGTGTTTGTAACGATAGGTGTTCGTCGGATAACGTTAAGTATGAATGAGCATTTAACAGACTGGTTTGCAGAACAGTGTTGTCATTAGTTTACTGCCTTGCTACAATGTACAACCTATTACAGGAAAACTCATCGATGAAAAATAAATCAGACTTACAGGTTGTGGCCCGTAAACAGCTTCTGTTTGTAAATCCAGCTTTCAGGACAAGCCGTTGTGCAAATCCTGTATTGAACTCGCGAACATTGTGGAAGTTTTCCTCCATGAAATGTGCTGCGGGAGGGAGCCCCGCGCGCGTTGTGCATTCACACACTGGCAGTGTTTGTCTTATGCAGCTGACGTTGTGCAAATCCAGCATTGAACTCGCGAAGATGGAAGTTTTCCTCCGTGAGATGTGCTGCGGGAGCCCCGCACGCGCCTGTTCCCTTCGGTCTCATACACACGAGCATATAACATGCTGTATGTTAAACGCTCTGCAACGCACCCCTGTCCCTATGAAGGCTGAACAAAGCAAGTACCACAGACCTGCAATCCGGATAAATATAACAGCGTTTCCTCGGCATCGCGGCAACAACACTCCAGCCTAACTATACCACAACAGCGCCGCGATACAAAATGGCGCCCCCGACCCCCCTATTTAATATTCTCGGAGGAGGGGTTTATGTAAATATTGAGCCTGGTGATGTCACCAACCCTGGAGGAATGTGTGTAGTCGCCTACTGGCCGTTTGCTGTAGTTCTTAGAAATTGATTTTTTAAAAGCAAATATCTCCCTTTGCTTTAAACTTTGAACGTTGTAACTTTGCTGATGTTGTTTATGCTCAAGCAGCAACATTACACGCTAGCTAAAGTTAGAATAGTGAAATCGTGGTTTACCACCCCTTTAAATTCTCCCGCAATCTAGAGCGAGCGAGCAAGAGCGCGTATGCGAGACACAGACTGTGCACGCGAGCACGGCAGAGAGGGAGAGAGAGCGAGATACCTTGCGTGTGTGTGCTAAGCTGCGTCCCAAAGTGAAGGGTGCGCAATTCGAAGGCCGTGCACTTCGAAGGCGGCCAGGCCCACGCCTTCGAAGTGCACGAAGGGCGAACCGAAGGACAGGGTTGCCAGGTCTGCACAACAAAACCCCTCCAATTGCGAATCAAAAGTAGCGGAATCACGGCCAAAATGTGGCAAATATGCCAAAATGCGGCGGGGGCCCGGTAGAAATATTGCTAAAGTAAAGACAACTTAAACCTGTGGACTAGGCTTAGGCTATAGGCTACAAACAACCCACATCAACAGTAAATGCAGCCCAATTCCAGACTTGGCAACACTGAGCCGAGCCGTTGTTGAATGGGCTTGCAGGTGTGTGACAACTGACAGGCGGATGTTCGTGAGGAGATTTTAAAAAGAGAAATGGAGCAGAAAAGTTTTTAAAAAAATTTTTTTTAATAAGTTTTATTGGATTTTGACATGCTTCAAAGCCTGCGACGATGGAAGACCGGACCACAGGCACGTACATCGGTAGCCTATGGTTAAATATTTAATAGTTAAATTGCAACTATTGTTTATTATGTTTAATGAAACTGTTACAATATAATTTAAACATTTATACATTTACGTTCAAGTCTTTATTTAAGTACTTAATTTTTTTTCAACTCACATCATCTCAGATGCATTGTACTTTTTATGACATGGCACTAATGGCAGCCGTCGACCGATTCAGGCCCGCAAACCTGCGGACAGTGGAAATATGCACTCATCCCAGATGAAGATGATGTCCCGCTGGCACAGGCCTGGTCTCTATTGTGCATTATTCCCCATCCCCGGTCCAGCTCCACCAACGTCTCCCGCTCAGCTCAATTAAAATGTAGCTACATACAA
>JARQWZ010005036.1:0-89157 GCA_033150135.1 Gobio occitaniae
TGCAGTGCTCTGCCAATTTGATACTGCTGCTGCAATGCTTTGCTTGATACTGCCGCCACAGTGCCCGTCAATTTGTATACTGCCGCTGCAGGGTTTCGCTTTACTTGATACCGTTGCTGCAGGGTGTTCGCTCAATGCTGCAGTGCTCCGCTTGATGCTGCCGTGCTCCGCTCGATTGCTGCAATGCTTTGCTTGATACTAACGATGCAGTGCCTGCCAATTTGGAGACTGCCGCTGCATGTGTTTGGCTTTAGTTGATGCTGCTGCTGCAGTGCCCGCTAATTTGAGACTGCCAGCTGCAGTGTTTGGCTTTAGTTGATGCTGCTGCTGCAGTGCCCGCCAATTTGAGACTTCCGCTGCAGTGTTTGGCTTTAGTTGAATGCTGCTGCTGCAGTGCCGCCAATTTGAGACTGCCGCTGCAGTGTTTGGCTTTACTTGATACTGCTGCTGCAGTGCCCGCCAATTTGAGGACTGCCGCTGCAGTGTATTTGGCTTTACTTGATATTGCTGCTGCACGTGCCTGCCAATTTGAGACTGCCGCTGCAGTGTTTGGCTTTACTTGATATTGCTGCTGCAGTGCCCGCCAATTTGAGGACTGCCGCTGCAGTGTTTGGCTTTAAGTTGATGCTGCTGCTGCAGTGCCCGCCAATTTGAGACTGCCGCTGCAGTGTTTGGCTTTACTTGATACTGCCACTGCAGTGCCCCACCAATTCGAGAACTGCCGCCTGCAGTGCCCCGCCAAATTTGAGACTGCTGCTGCAGTGCTTCGCTTGATACTGCCGCTGCAGTGCCGGCCAATTTGAGACTCTGCCAATTTGATACTGCCGCTGCAATGCTCCGCCAATTTGATGCTGCTGCTGCCATACTGCTACACCTGATTCTGCCGCTGCAGTGCTCTGCCAATTGATACTACTACTGCAGTGCTCCGCCTGATATTGCGCTGCAGTTTCTCCACCAATTTGATACTGATACTGCAGTGCCCCACTCAATCCATGCTGCCACCGCAGCACCTCACCTGTTTTAAAACAGCCACAGCAGTGACCTGCCTACCTCAATTCCTGCTGCTGCAGTACAGTCTCCCATTCCTTCTGTTCTCCAATTTTGGGGGGGTCTTATAGACTTGAAATAATTATGCAATTCCTTAAGTAATCAGTTTAAATTCCAGAATTCTCGCTTGCTGTCTGATTCTGCATTTATGATTTTTGGGGGGGCAATCGGAGCTCTGGGTAGATATCCTCTCCGAGCCCCTCTATAGCAAGCCAGACAGCAAGCCAAATCTGTTTACCACTTTCACTAAGATTATATGGGCACACAAACTCATGAAATAATGTAGTTATGAGTCTGAAGAAAAAATCTATAGCAACTAATATTACATGAATGTTATACACTAATGAGCCGAATATTGTTGATCTTCTCCTAACAAGGCCACATCTTAAGGTCTGGGAGGATTAGATGTTAAGCAAACAATCCGTTCTCATGATAAACGTGTTGGATTCAAGAGAAATGGGCAGGAATAAAGATCTGACTCTGGAGCCACTTTGATGAGGGCCAAATTGTTTCGGGGATTAATGTGAGATGCTGACAGGTTTGCTCCTGAGTCATGTAATTCCTATGTGTATGTTTCAAAAATTTTGTGTATAAAATGTTCCGGTTTGTGAAGATATTGACAGAGATGCTCACAAGTCTCTGAGCTAGAGTCCAAGTCAAGTCTCAAGTCTCTGAGCTAGAGTCCAAGTCAAGTCTCAAAGTCTCTGAGCTAAGAGTCCAAGTCAAGTCTCAAGTCTCTTTATTATAATAAGTCTCTGGTTATAATAAGTGTTGCATCACATACGGCGACCCATCCAGGCTGTGTAGAACACTGCAAAGCTATACAGTATATAAGGAATTCAAAGCATGTTTACTAAGTTATTTTGACACCTTTCTCTATTAACATACCATATCAGCTCATTAAACCTGCAGATGTCGATCAATGAATATGAAAATACAACAAGTAAGATTCTTATCTAATAGCTAACAATTTTATTGTGCAACAAAGCACATCTGAAACCACAAGTTCTGGTACTCAGGGTATCACAAAAACATTGCAAAATTTATAAGCAATAACACACTTTATTTCCACTTAAAGAGAGCACACACTCAAGCAAACAGACAGAATACACTCTCTCACAGTCACACACACGCACTCAAGTGCACACACACTACCCACACGTGGTTTACGGGGACTCGCCATAGGTGTAATGGTTTTACTAATGTACAAATGGTATATCTATCCACCTACACTAACCCTACCCCTAAACCTACCAATCACAGAAAACTTTTGGCCTTTTTTGAATTTCAAAAAGCACCATTTAGTATGTTTTTTTAAGCAGTTTGGATTATCAACCATGAGTAGGTTTTATTTTTAATACCCATGTTGAAATATAATCTAGTGACTGTCCTTTTCATGACAGATTTATCTAAACATAGCATTAAATAATCAAGACATCACTAACAGGTTAAGTAGAATTTATATATATATATTTATTTATTTATTTATTTAGTGAAAGAGTTGATTTCTCTAGTGAACTACAGCTGTGGACACTGACTGACTTCTGACTCTGAAGGTAAATTGATGCGCGTGACATTGTTTACAAGTTGACGTCTTCTTTGCACGATTGAAACACTGATTGAGCGATTACACAACATATAATACGTTTCAGTAAGTGTTATTCTCAACATACCTTAAGATATTAATTCATGTTTATTCTTCTTGAAGAGATGATCGATCGCGGTTCACTCGCGCGCGCCGCGGGCCGTTTGAATTGCCTATACATGTGATCAGTCGTCACATTTTAGAGCGTCAAAACGGCATTTATCGTTTGAATTTGTGTGATAAAATGAACTGAATACTTATATTCTTTATACACATTTGTGTCCTCATAAACCATATACAAGAACACCACACACACACACTTTTTAAAAACTTATGATGAGTGGCACAGCAGCGGCAGGTGGCAGTCGACATGATAGTTCGTTGTCCTCTCATGTGTGGCCGTGCGCAGCAGATACGTAGTACGTCACTTGTTACGTGGAAGGTTATAGGTACCGGAGGGAGGGGAATAACATCGAGCTCATCAGACGTTTCCTAAAAATAAACATTGTTCACGAGTTCCGCAGCTCGAGTCCGAGTCGAGTCTGAAGTCTTTTGAGGACGAGTCTCAAGTCGAGTCTGAAGTCACTGTGTGTGCGACTTAAGTCGCACTCGAGTCCGAGTCTCAAACTCGAGTCCCCATCTCTGGATATTGAATATGTGTAGATCATCTGCCATTTTGTGGATGCTGTGACACAATGTACTTGAAATGCATTTAATTAGATTCATTCAGGCTCCAGTTACCAGGTAATGACATTCAGTATTAGTTTACTTATTAGGGGCCAAGCACCGAAGGTGCGAAGGCACCTATTGAAACCATTCCAGTTCCTATTATTATTCTTTTTCTTCCGCCACGAAGTCTATGGCAGCCTATAGAACCGTATGGTAAAAAGTTGTGAAATTTGGCACACAGATAGAAGACAGTCTGAAAAGTCACCATAGCAAAATTGGAGTCTCTAACTCAATCGCTCTAGCGCCACCATCAGTCCAAAATTTGACTCATGTTTATGCTAATAACTTTTTAACCATAAGGGCTAGAAACAAAATTATTTTTTCCTCTGATTCCTTGGCTCAAGCCGATTCGATTGCACCATATGACGTTTCATAATTCCATCATAATTCCATCATAATAATTTTCCCGCCATTTTGAATTTTCCGAAAAACCTACTTTTGCAAACTCGTCATAGACGGTTCATCCGATTTGCACGAAAATTGAACCAGATCATCTTCAGACCATGCTGACAAAAAATCTTACAAATAAAGTTGATTCGTCAAATCGTTTTCGATAAACGCGCAAACAAATTTTAAGTAGCGGTTGCAAGAACACACTTAAGGCAATATCTCTGCAACACTTTATCGTATTCAAACCAAACTTGGTACATGTCATCACAAGCATGACCTGAGGCAACATAGAGCGTTTCGGCGCAGCACCACCTACTGGTCCGGAGATACAACATTTTTTTGAATCGTTTGTCCAAAAATCATAAAAGTGGTCTTGTTAGATTCAAGACGGCATGTCGAGTCGTCTGATATTTAATGTTACCATATCGGCCATTTTGGCAGTCGGCCATTTTGAATTATGTGCTAAAATGCTGTATTTTATGAACACATGAACGGATTGTTACGAAACTGAGTATGGTTCATCAGCACGATGCCCTGAAGGAGCCTGATAAGTTTCGAAACAGCGCCACCTAGTGGATCATTTTTTTTTCAAATGCTTATAACTTTGGGTAGGGTTGACTTATTTTCATGGGACTAACTGTTTTAGTCTCCTGAATCCTCACCGAGTCCAACAATACCAGACTTGCTAGGTTTCGGTCTTTGTTTTGTGCAGAGTTGCAATTTAGCGCTTAAAAAAACGTTAGCTGATATCTTCGAAACCGCTAGTCCAATTGAGACGAAACCAGCGTCAGAAGTTCAAAAACATAGGTCAATAGCTAATAGCTAATGCTCAAATTTCAAAATATTGATAGTAAGGGGGTGTAAAATCCAGTCAAAGTCAGGTGTCAGTCATTTTTCATGTGTTTTTTCATATAAATGTCTATAACTCCAAAACGAAACAAGATATTTTCATCAAAATTGACACAGACATGTATGGGCTCACTCTGAGGACACATCAAAAAAAATTATAGGATTGTGCCACTTGGTGGCGCTATAATAGAACAAAACATGAAATTCCCATTGACTACAATGCAGTATTATGATATAAAAATGCTATACTTTACAAATGAATTGGTGTATCATTACGAAACTTGGTATGTTCCATCAGCACCATGCCTTTAAGGTACTTAAAAGGTTTCAAAACAGCACCGCCATGTGGTCCATACTTATAATGAAAAGGCCTCTTGAGGCTAGATCTCTGCAATGACATATTGACACTATATTGACACCCTGCTTTGATATTTTGACACCAATCTTTGCATGTGTCATTGTTCCCTTATTCTGACCACACCACATCAATTTCGTAACTGTGCCACCTATTGGTTGAAAGTGATAAATCATTAAATCATTATTATTGACTGTATTTATCATTTTACAGCTATTTTGCCTAAAATCACCTTAATAGGTCTTTAATTGCTCATTGCTGCAGTTGATCTGACATTGCCAGCCATTTTGGCATGTCTTGTCGTCTTCTTTGCGCTTGGCCCCGTTAATGGCTGCTTGAAGCTATATTATTAAATTTGTGTTTGGTTTATTAGAGTTCATGTATGTATAAATATCAATGCACTCCAGTCAAATGTTTCAAACGGGCATTCCAGTGCAAACAAATATAATGCTGTTCTATTTCCTGCCAATGTAGAGGGAAAAGTGAGTGTTAATGTAACATGATGGCAGTTCTGATTATAAAATCTGTAACTAGAATGTTAAATGTGTAGGTTCACATATACAGTTGCAAGAAAAAGTATGTGAATCGCTTGCAGAATCTGTGAAAATGTGAATAATTTTAACAACATAAGAGGGATCATACACAATGCGTTATTTTTTATTTAGTGCTGTCCTGAATAAGATATTTTACATATTATTTTTTTTACATATAGTCCACAAGACAAACAATAACTGAATTTATTAAAATGACCCATTCAAAAGTTTATGAACGATTGATTCTCAATACTGTGTGTCGTTCCCTGATGAGCCACGGCTATTTTTTGTTTTTGTTTTGTGATGGTTGTTCATGACAAAACTTTGTCTTGAGCACTTAAACTGCCCAATGTTCTTCAGAAAAATTATCCAGGTTCTGCACATTCTTCAGTTTTCCAGCATCTTTTGCACATTTGAATCCTTTCCAGCAGGGACTGTATGATTTTGAGATCCATCTTTTCATACTGAAGACAATTGAGGGACTAAAACACAACTACTAAAAAGGGTTGAAACATTCACACGATGCTCCAGAAATACATTTTTCTTATTTTGTCTAAATATTATTATTATTATTATTATTATTATTACTATTCATTTAGTAATGTCCTTCAGAAGCAACAGAAGATAGTTGCATGTTTCCCGGAAAACAAATTAGGTACAATTTACCTTGATCTTCAAATTCAATATGTTTTCACCTCCGGCTCTTAATGCGTTGTGTTTCCTTCTGGAGCATCAGTGAATGCTAGAATCTTTAGTCCCTCAATTGTCCTCAGTGTGAAAAAATGGAGCTCAAAATCATACAGTCCCTGCTGGAAAGGGTTCAAATATGCAAAAGATGCTGGAAAACTGAAGAATGTGCAGGACCGTGAGGATTTTTCTGAAGAGCATTGGGCAGTTTAACTGCTCAAGACGAAGAGACTCATGAACAACCATCACAAAAAAAACAAAAAAAAAAACAGCCGTGAATCATCAGGGAACGACACAGTATTGAGAATCAATGGTTCAAAAACTTTTGAACGGGGTGTAGCGTCTGGTCTCTCTCTCTCTCTCTCTCTCTCTCTCTCTCTCTCTCTCTCTCTCTCTCTCTCTCTCTCTCTCTCTCTCTCTCTCTCTCTCTCTCTCTCTCTCTCTCTCTCTCTCTCTCTCTCTCTCATGGGATCAAAGTGATGTGAAACAGCAGGGATGCCTTTCTCTACCAAGCTCTGCATGTAAATCAGATCCCGGCACCTAGGGGCTCCGGTGAGTCTCGGTTATATTGCCCTCGCTGTCAGGCTGACGACCCACCAGAGGATGGCCAGGAATAGATCCCTATCACCATTTAATTGAACTATTCCAGAAATTACATATATGATGATTTCCTAAGTATATGCATGCTCCCTATGTTCCTTATGTTCATGTGATGTAAAGGCCCTCTTGAATGCTCAAAATGGCTCTGTAAAAGAGATACACTGTCTTTTATGCGTTTAAACCAGGGCATGTTTGATGTCTAAAGATTCCTCTTTCTCTGTCTTAGTCAATGGTGCAAAATATATGATTATGAGATGTACCGTTAGTATGTTAACACTTTTGGAGCGAAACCTTACTCGATCTGGCTGCCAGCGAGAACATTCCAGTGAGTAATAAAAGTCTGAACAAAGAAAGTTTCCCGTCTCAAATTCGCACCAACGATTGGTCATCTCAGAGAAGATGGGTGTAAGGACCGGTTTTGCTGCTAAGCAACAATAGAACAATAAAAGTCACTAATCTTAAGATAAAATCTCACAGAAACTGTGTGACACCACCCTGATCAAACATTTCACCCCCTCCCCATTTTGCCCTCTCCTTGCCCTGTTTTCAAGTCAACAAATGCAGATATACCAATGATGACATATCTTGTAAATCTATTGTTTTATCCATTTCATGTTTGGTGTCCTTTTAAAGGTCTCAGTGCGAATGGTAGAATGGTCTCAGTTTCACTGCAGTCACTTATAGTATTAGAAAGATTGAAAACTAATGAGAATTCTGTTCTCCTTTTGAGTGGTCTCTTCAAAGATATCTGATCTCTCCCCCAAAACATTTGTGTTGCAAATATTTACGGCCCTTTTGTTCTATTTGGAGTATTTAAGGGAGGGTAACAGAACAGAAGGGGGGAACATTCTGTAGCCAGAACCCCCCATGCAGTGTGTGTGTCAGTGTCTCTGACGCACTCACACAAACTGTGTGTATTGTGCCAGACATGATGACTCTTTGAAATTATTTTCATATTACTTTGCGATTGCGTTTATGTTTTTCCGCTGATCAGTTGTGTACCATGGATTCTTGTTTACTTATTTACTTTTCCTGTCTGGCCAAAATAAATGTTAATCTTGATTTATCTTGTATTGTTCTGAAATCATTTTTCTAGTATGGATTGATGTAGACTCCATTATTACCGCAAAATCCAGAGTTATGATAGATCAAACTGATGACGGCACGACTGAAGCATGGGCGCAGAGTGCACGATATTCTGATTTCTGTCTATCGCTGAATTAGCAACTTGTAGTTCGTAGATATACTAAAATTACACTTTTTGTTGAGTGAGCATGGGGCAACCACTTAAAGGTAAAATATCCACTCTACATCCTCTGACTAATATCATAAAGTAATCATTTTGTGTTCGTGAACGCGCAATCCGGACGCGTCTGTTCTGTGCGATATTGGGTCTCTTGATGAACGAATTTGAAAACTAAGAAGATACTAAGAAAATCAACGATCTAAATTAAATCGCAACTAATCGAAAATCAGCTGATAAACTCTAAACGTAACACACTTTATAGAGTCACATAAAATTGGAGTCAGATAAAATTATTAATGGAGTCAGATTTAAAACGAGATCTCAATAAATTAAGAGAACTTCACCAAAATGCTCAAAAGGCTTACACGCAGAATTCCTTTTGACCAAGCCGTTAGTATCCGTTTTTGGGCTAATGGATAGAAGTTTACATGGGCGTAGCTTAATGGACTCTAAAGGACAGTAACACAGGCACATCTGTGCTCAGTCAACTCGCTAAAGACTCCGACGAGACAAAACTTTCCTTTCCTCCCAGCGCGGCTCGGCCAAGCTGATCGTTCCCTTTGAAGATGACGCACTCCGCGACACCGGCACGCTCCATCCGAGCGCGCACATCACTGCGCGAACCTTCTTAGCGTGGATGAGATGACCTTTCCCTTCCAAGACAATCGCTTCTACACACCGTTAAATCTCCCGCGGACCGACCACGCTCCGGAAGGACCGAACGGAGGGAGAGCTTCAGCGCATGAACACTCTGAGAAACGCAACGCACGCATCTTGCTTTACACAACACAAAGAAACCATGCAAGTTCTATCGAAATTTAGATGCGTCTAAGATTGTACCCCTATTTATGGTGATAATTGTTCTTGCTGGCTCTAGCGGTTCGGTTTGGGAAAGTGACCATAACCTTCTTTACTTTCCTCCCCTTTCTCCTCATCCTAATCCTCCTTCTTTACTTTTTTTTATTCTGTATATACATGTATCCTTTATTTAGTCGTATGTAATCGTAGTTGCCATCACTATTAAAACCAGTGTATCCACGTTTTGATTGTCATTGTTGTTGCTCACAAAACATGAGTCCCTTTAATGTCAGATCTAAGCTACGAGCTCTTATAAGTATCATTGAATGCTGTAATTAATACCATAACTCGGAAAGTCTGTCCTTTGTGGCCAGAGGGATAAGCTTCCCGAAAATGGGTTGAAGACCTAGTGAAAGTTGATAAGGATTGTATTGCTCGTTCGTTAAACAGAACGGAGTAGAGGAATTCTGAATCAACTCCTTAGAGGCTATTCTGTGATTATTTAATATAGACATATATCCATAGTTAATTGCAATAAATTGTTGTTAACCATATATATATATATATATATATATATTTATATATATATATATATATATATATATATATATATATATATATATATATATATATATATATATATATATATATATATATATATATATATATATATATTAGGGCTGTCAAAAGATTAATCACGATTAATCACATCCAAAATAAAAGTTTAGGTTTACATAATATATGTGTGTGAACTGTGTATAATTATTATTTATATATAAAAACACACACAAGCATGTATATATTTAAGAAAAATGTATTATATTTATATATAAAATATTTATATTTATATATAATATAAATTATATAAATGTATACAGTATATACATGCAAATATTTCTTAAATATATACATGAATATTTATATAAACATAATTATACAGAGTACACACAAATATATTATGTAAACACAAACTTTTATTTTGGATGTGATTAATCGTGATTAATCTTTTGACAGCCCTAATATATATATATATATATATATATATATATATATATATATATATATATATATATATATATATATATATATATATATATATATATATATATATATATATATATATATATATATATATATATATATATATATATATACACTCACCTCAACCAATCACATGGCAGTTGCTTCAATCTATTTAGGGGTGTGGTCCTGGTCAAGACAATCTCCTGAACTCCAAACTGAATGTCAGAATGGGAAAGAAAGGTGAGTTAAGCAATTTTGAGCGTGGCATGGTTGTTGGTGCCAGACGGGCCGGTCTGAATATTTCACAATCTGCTCAGTTACTGGGATTTTCACACACAACCATTTCTAGGGTTTACAAAGAATGGTGTGAAAAGGGAAAAACATCCAGTATGCGGCAGTCCTGTGGGCGAAAATGCCTTGTTGATGCTAGAGGTCAGAGGAGAATGGGCCGACTGATTCAAGCTGATAGAAGAGCAACTTTGACTGAAATAACCACTCGTTACAACCGAGGTATGCAGCAAAGTATTTGTGAAGCCACAACACGCACAACCTTGAGGCGGATGGGCTACAACAGCAGAAGACCCCACCGGGTACCACTCATCTCCACTACAAATAAGAAAAAGAGGCTACAATTTGCACGAGCTCACCAATATAGGACAGTTGAGGACTGGAAAAATATTGCCTGGTCTGACGAGTCTCGATTTCTGTTGAGACATTCAGATAGTCAGAATTTGGCGTAAGCAGAATGAGAACATGGATCCATCATGCCTTGTTACCACTGTGTAGGCTGGTGGTGGTGGTGTAATGGTGTGGGGGATGTTTTCTTGGCACACTTTAGGCCCCTTAGTGCCAATTGGGCATCGTTTAAATGCCACGGCCTACCTGAGCATTGTTTCTGACCATGTCCATCCCTTTATGACCACCATGTACCCATCCTCTGATGGCTACTTCCAGCAGGATAATGCACCATGTCACAAAGCTTGAATCATTTCAAGTTGGTTTCTTGAACCCCACAGTCACCAGATCTCAGCCCAATAGAGCATCTTTGGGATGTGGTGGAATGGGAGCTTCGTGCCCTGGATGTGCATCCCACAAATCTCCATCAACTACAAGATGCTATCCTATCAATATGGGCCAACATTTCTAAAGAATGTTTTCAGAACCTTGTTGAATCAATGGCACGTAGAATTAAGGCAGTTCTGAAGGCCAAAGGGGGTCAAACACAGTATTAGTATGGTGTTCCTAATAATCCTTTAGGTGAGTGTGTATATATATTGCATAAATACCTATGTTAGGTATTCCCTTTTTGGGTGATTTTGGAGATTTGTGATTCAATTATAACCCGTTGTGATTAATCATAAATCCCTAAATATTAATACCCATAATTCCCTATTGAGCTAAATTTAATTTAATAATATATGTAACCCTAAGACGTTACAGGGGTCATTTTAATAAATTCAGCAATTGTCTTGTGGACTATATGTAAACATTTTATGTAAAATATCTTATTCAGGACAGTATTAAATAAAAAAATAATGCAGTTTGTATGATCCATCTTATTCAGTTAAAATTATTCACATTTTCACAGGTTCTGCAAGCGGTTCTCATACTTATTCTTGCAACTGTATGTCTCATGTTCTTAGGCCTTACATGTTCAGTAGGGTTGGGTACCGAAATCCGGTTCCAATATGGCACCGATACTTATATAACCGGTATGTACCGGACCGAATCAGAACGCAGATTTCGGTTCCTCATTTCGGTGCCAAAATTCAAACGTGCTTTCGGGTGCTTTGGCTGGCACCGAGCCAGAGACACGCTCAGCGCTGGTCACATCACAACTCATGACAACTATTCAGTGTTTTCAACGACATCATGTTTATTCCAGGTTTCAGACATTTAAATGCTCATATGTAACTTAGGCTACTAGCAAAAAACACAGACTGATGTCTATGAAAGCGGCAATGACAATCCTTTCAGGCGGTTATAATTTGACTAACGTTACATGTTTTATTCACATCAGATACATGCACATTAAATAGTAGCTATATCGTTTACTCTATTCTTCTTCCAGTTCACTGGTCACTTACTTTCATGTATTTTGTAAGACGAGAATGAACTCAAGTGTTGTAAATCCGACAGATCCGATTCTGAGGCGCAAACTAACATGGCGCCGCCCATTGCGCTTTATAGATCAACTAACACACATTGACACACACATTTGAACATCAGATAGTTCGTGACACAGTTAAGAAGTTTGTGAATATTTTGAATAAAAAGAAAAAACGAAATAAACCCGATACAGCTGAGCTGTCAGCGCTATTGCGCCTGCTGTGTGTCATATGAGAAACATGACGCGTCGTCATGGAAACATTAAGGCGATGCGTTCTAAAATATTTAGCCAGAGAAAATGATCATATTTCAAAATAAAGCTGAAGCTCGAAGCTGGTTAGTAGCATACCGAGAATACAGACTAGGCTAACTGCTGTTATTACTGTAACTGTTATTTAGAGCTATATTAGGCTTGTTGTAGTTGGGTTAGGTGGCTATTAGGTTTTACTGTGAATTTGTAAATAAGTCAATTATAATTTGTAAATAAGTCAATTGTGTTTTGTATTTATTTATATTCATACATTTAAGTATACATTAAACTTTTAATAAATGGTTCAATTTAAATAAATAAATAAAAAGCCATTTAATGTTATCCACCTCGTTTTGTGGCCATTTAAAAAAAAAAGAAAAAAGTATCGGTTCAGGCACCGTTTAGGCACCGGAACCGTTTTAAAAGTATCGGTTTGGCACCGGAATCGAAAAAAACCCAAACGATACCCAACCCTAATGTTCAGTCATGTGTTATTTATATGAATAAAATACCTTTTGACTTAGCTTAGTAGATATAAAGGAGCGATGTGAAAAAGCTCAAATGTATTAGTTTCTGTGAATTTCTTTTTTAAATGTGAAATGTGCATTGTTTTGACAATAGAGAAAAAGAAAGAATGATACTTGTGCTATAAGGAAAAAGCTTTATGGGAAAACACTGTGAAAAAAAAACCCCATTTAATAAACGGTTGCTGGGGATTATTGTGTGCGACGCTGATATGTTTGCTCCTCCACAGTTTTTACAGGGACTCGGCACGGCCTTCTGCACGGGGCCTGCAACATTTGCATGTTATTTTAGCCTGCAAAAACATTTTAAAATACATTTTTAAATAGATTTTAAAATATTTAATAAAACTGAAAAAAGAAAATAATACTGCAATGCACAAATACTACAACAATTATTACTGAAGACAACATAAAAAAAGAAAGAAAAAAATCGTATTCTTGAACTGTGGGTGATTCTGAACTGGTGTTGGGTTATATGAGTTTGCAGTTTAACACACAGGTGTTTGTTTTATTATTCATACCACATCACTAAATAAGTGCCTGTATAAAAGTCTTATATATTAACTTAAAAGACACAAATACAATTGTCTCTTAATTTTAAATAGACACCATATTTAATCATGTTCTATGCATTCTATGCATATGCAAAGTGATGAATTAAACCGCTGCAGCAGCTTCACACACAAATCTTTTCTCTTGAAAACAGAAAGCATCCATCCAGAAATCCGTCTCTCCCCCAGGATGTCCCAGACTAGCACAGTCTTCACCGGCAGGATGGCCTTTAGTCCAGTTATCAGGCTCTCTGACTCCATTCCCTCGCTTCATCCAGAATCTGTAGAACGAAAAAACAAAATACATCTACTGAAGTCCTGAGACACATTGGGGAACGCTCAGTGTGACTGAAGCACTGTAAAATCACGACAATCATATTGGCCGGTGACAGCCATGATCAGGGCCGGCCCTGACCAATTTGCTGCCCTAGGCAAGATTTTACTTGGTGCCCCTTGTGTCAAGGTTTAGCACTACATGTTTTCAGTCTAAGTTGCGGAAACACTGGTACTGTTTTATTTTTTTACTGCATTGATGTTTTTTAATTTGTATTGTTTTATATGATGTCCAGTCCATTCTACCCCATCATTATGTTCATGATATTATTATTATTTAATTTTTTTAAAAGGCTGATGATAGTTAAACTATATAAAAAGAGCACATACGCCACATTACAGCCTAAACACAAATAACAAGTAATTGCATCTTGCATTCATGCACAAACTATTGAGAACTAGCAAAAGTGTTTGTTTTCCAGTAGATGGCAGCAAACTTCCACTAATATGCACATTCATGTTTTCACCATGAATTAAACTGAGAAATTTAGATATTTAATGTGAAATTTACATAAAATGTTGCAATTTTAAATAAACATCATTAAAATAAATATCATTACTAATTTCTGCAAATACATTTTAAAATGTCCATATGTCCCCTTGAAACTGCACAACTGTAGAGTAAAAACATTAGGCTATTAACAAAGTGATATTACATGCGTTTAAAAAACCAGATATGATTCTTTTTGACAAAATACACTGTCTGTGGCCGCTGGAGAACCCAGAACAGCTGCTTGCATATAGTTTAAGGTAAAACTGGAATTAATTAGCGTACATTAGTATTTTACTACTATGCAAATAAATAAACTGTTCATTCATTGTCTTTACACTGCAAAAAATGCTCTTCTTATTAAGTAATTTTTTCTTGTGTCCAGTCCAAACATCAAAAAAATCTTAAATCAAGATGTATTTACTAGTAAAAATACATTAGATAATTTTTTCCTTGTTTTCTGGGGGGAAAAAATCAAAATGAAGTGAGTTTTAGCTTAAAACTAGTACAATTATCTGCCAAATGGGGCGAGAAAATGTATCTTATTTCTGTTTGGGACAGAAACAAGAAACAAGATTTCAATCAGAAACAAGATTATTTTTCTCACCCCATTGGCAGATAATGTATCTTGTTTTACGCATAAACTCACTTAAGAAAAAATATAATTTTACTTAAATGCATAGTAAATGCATCTTGGTTTAAGAATTTTTAGATATTTAGACTAGAAACAAGACAAAAATACTAAATAAGAAGAGCATTTTTCCAGTGTTTCCCTTATCTTGCCTGCATCAGAGGGTTTCTGTTTTTTATGACACTACAATTCGGCCATCCGTCATAAATTATCAGGCAACTTTCACCGTGTCTACACCTGGAGCAAGCGGCCAAGCACCCTAAAAAATGAAAGCAATCCTGTCTGTATTAAATGCAGCGAGAGGTGGCGCGACACCAAATTCCCAACGTTAAACTGAAGCACTTCAAGCTCGGCGGGGGAGATTGATGAGGCGGACCGGGAAGATGCAGGGGACTTAGTTAAGTTTTTTTGCGCTTTATTTGGTAATATTTCAAATGAATATGAATAAAATAGTATCAGTAATACATTTTGGTGCCCCTATGGATGAGTGGCACCCCTAGCATTTGCCTATTCCGCCTATGCCACGGGCCTGCCCTGGCCATGATGTCACTACTAGTGCGACCCAGAAGTATAAAAGGGACGTCTAGGGACTGTTTTGCTGAAGTACACATAAGTGAATCATGACAAGTGCTTTTGGAAGTGTGCAGATCCATGTCCGAGGTATCTGACACCAGAAGACACACACAACCTATGCATTGCATGTCTGGGTAAAGAGCACACAACCCCGCTCCTTTGCGGAAATGGCTGAATCCGCTTAGCCCCCCTGCCCAGCGTATTCAGAGATGGAGGAGGTAATGGAGCATGTCTCAGGATACAGTGTCTTGTTCCCTGTTCTCAGGGAACCAGGGTTACAGTCATAACCTGAGACGATTCAAGTATTGGTTGTTTTTCCATGCAACGGTTGAATTTTAAAGGGGTGGTAAACCACGATTTCACTTTTCTAACTTTAGCTAGTGTGTAATGTTGCTGTTTGAGCATAAACAACATCTGCAAAGTTACAACGTTCAAAGTTTAAAGCAAAGGGAGATATTTGCTTTTAAAGAAATCAATTTCTAAGGACTACAGCAAACGGCCGCTAGGGACTACAACACATTCCTCCAGGGTCTCTGACATCACCAGCCCCAATATTTACATAAACCCCTCCTCTGAGAATATTAAATAAGGGGGGCCAAGGCCATTTTGTATCGCCGCGGTGAATAGTTGTTATCGTAGGCTAGTTAGTAGGCTGGAGTGTTGTTGCCAATGCCGACGAAACGCTGTTATTTTCATCCGGATTGCCGGTCCACTTTGTTCAGCCTTCCTAGGGACAGGGGTGCGTTGCAGTGCGTTTAACATACAACGTTATATGAATGTGTGTATGAGACAGAGGGGAACACGGTCGCATTTGCAGCAGATATATGCTGCCCATCATAAATCAAAGCACGAGACAGACAGGGGTCGGAGGAGAAGACCAGAAAATGTGACATAATGGACAATTTTCGTCTGTACTTGCAATACACGAGCCGCAGTTCAGCTGCGTGAGACAAACACTGCCAGTATGAGACGGGCGCGCCAGGCTCCCGCTGCACATTTCACGGAGGAAAGCTTCCACAATCTTCACGAGTTCAATGAAGGATTCGCACAACGGCTTGTCCTCAAAGATGGATTTAAAAACAGAAGCTGTTTACGGGCCACAACCTGTAAGTATGATTTATTTTTCGTCAATGTGTTTTCCTGTAATAGTTTGTGTTGTTAATTGTACGTTGTAGCAAGGAAGTAAACATGACAACGCTCATTTGACTCTGCAAACCAGTTTGTTAAATGCTCATTCATACTTAACGTTATCCGACAAACACCTAACGTTACAAACTAACCAATCCAGCTAACCAATCTGAGCCCATTGCATATTTTTGAGGGACTGGCTTCATACAACCCGGAAACCATCAGACCGTTTTTACAAGGAGGGTCAGAGCAGTGTAGAATAAAGGTAAAATATATGAAAAATAATTCAATTTTTTTTAAACGAAGCATGAACACATGTTACAGTGTACCCCACAAACACAATCAAGCTTTCGAAAGAATGTGTTACCACCCCTTTAAACATACAAATGAAGGTCTTACTCTACTGAATCATTAAGTGGCTGGTTGTTCACCCAAACCCAGTGACCCTCAGTGTCCAGATCATTGAGACCAATCCAGTGCGTCACTTTAACTTTAGAGGTGAGAAAATCCTAATGGAGAAAAAGAGAAGTTTTAATATTGAGATCAGATGTAAGACATACGTTTCAGAGAACTGTATACATAGTTGAAGTCACACTTCTTCTTAGAAAAAACTAAACCACAACCATAAACAACTGAAATTCCAATAATTCTTATCTGCATTTAACTTCTGCTTTAGTTTATAATCTATTTTATACTTGAAACTTGGCATCATGTACTGCAAATATTGTTGGTTCTTAATAATACAATGTTTGTGAGGTTACTCATTTGTAAGTAGCTTTGGATGAAAGTGTTTTCTAAATGAATAAATCAGCTACAGAAGGAAAACAAATCCTGCCTTTCATTCAGTTTCACTCAGAAATATGCCTCGTTATGGAAATAAAAAATGGTTTCATGTAGACCTAATATTTAAAGTAATGTTTAGCATATTTTTTTCCAGCTTAGCGTTTTGATTGCTAAAATGTCATCAGTGGTCATAAAGAAGTCTTAATTCAGGCCTATAAAGAAAGCATACATTTGTAGTGCAATATACAGGTGCTGGTCATATAATTAGAATATCATCAAAAAGTTTATTTATTTCACTAATTCCATTCAAAAAGTGAAACTTGTATATTTTATTCATTCATTACACACAGACTGATATATTTCAAACGTTTATTTCTTTTAATTTTGATGATTATAACAGACAACTAAGGAAAATCCCCAATTCAGTATCTCAGAAAATTAGAATATTGTGAAAAGGTTCAATTTTGAAGACACCTGGTGCCACATTTTAATCAGCTAATTAACTCAAAATACCTGCAAAGGCCTTTAATGGTCTCTCAGTCTAGTTCTGTAGGCTACACAATCATGGGGAAGACTGCTGACTTGACAGTTGTCCAAAAGACAACTTGCACAAGGGGGGCAAGACACAAAAGGTCATTGCAAAAAAGGCTGGCTGTTCACAGAGCTCTGTGTCCAAGTACATTTATAGAGAGACGAAGGGAAGGAAAATATGTGGTAGAAAAAAGTGTACAAGCAATAGGGATAACCGCACCTTGGAGACAATTGTGAAACAAAACCCATTCAAAAATTCACAGAGATTCACAAAGAGTGGACTGGAGTCAGTGCTTCAAGAACCACTACGCACAGACATCTGCAAGACATGGGTTTCAGCTGTCGCATTCCTTGTCAAGCCACTCTTGAACAACAGACAGCGTCAGAAACGTCTCGTCTGTGCTAAAGACAAAAAGGAAAAAAAGTGGTCCAAAGTTATGTTCTCTGATGAAAGTAAATTTTGCATTTCCTTTGGAAATCAGGGTCCCAGAGTCTGGAGAAAGAGATGAGAGGTAAACAATCCACGTTGCTTGAGGTCCAGTGTAAAGTTTCCACAGTCAGTGATAGTTTGGGGTGCCATGTCATCTGCTGGTGTTGGTCCGCTGTGTTTTCTGAGGTCCAAGGTCAACGCAGCCGTATACCAGGAAGTTTTAGAGCACTTCATGCTTCCTGCTGCTGATCAACTTTATGGAGATGCAGATTTCATTTTCCAACATGACTTGGCACCTGCACACAGTGCCAAAGCAACCAGCACCTGGTTTAAAGACCATGGTATCCCTGTTTTTAATTGGCCAGCAAACTCGCCTGACCTTAACTCCATATAAAATCTATGGGGTATTGTGAAGAGGAAGAAGCGATATGCCAGACCCAACAATGCAGAAGAGCTGAAGGCCACTATCAGAGCAACCTGGGCTCTCATAACACCTGAGCAGTGCCACAGACTGATCGACTCTACTCTAGTAATTCAGGCAAAAGGAGCCCCAATTAAGTATTGAGTGCTGTACGTGCTCATACTTTTCATGTTCATACTTTTCAGTTGGCCAAGATTTCTAAAAATCCTTTCTTTGTATTGGTATTAAGTAATATTCAAATTTTCTGAGATACTGAATTTGGGATTTTCCTTAGTTGTCTGTTATAATCATCAAAATTAAAAGAAATAAACATTTAAAATATATCAGTCTGTGTGTAATGAATGAATATAATATACAAGTTTCACTTTTTGAATGGAATTAGTTAAATAAATCAACTTTTTGATGATACTCTACACTCTAAAAAAAAGGTTCTATATGGCACCAAAAATGGTTCTTCATCGTAATCATAGAGGAACCACTTTTGGTGCTATATGGCACCATATCTCAACATGTTCTGTATATGGTAACGGTGCTATATAGCACCATAGTTTGCGGTGCTATATAGCACCTTAGTCAAAGAACCAGTGAAGAACCACTGACAAATCGCTGAAGAACCACTGAAGCACCAAAATTGGTGCTATATCGCACTTAAAAAGGTTCCCCTATGATTACGAGCAAAGAACCATTTTTGGTGCCATATATAACCTTTTTTTTTTTAGAGTGGCACCTGTTTTAACAATCAGTATTAACGATCTTTAACTGTAAAATAAGAAATCAGATGTGATAAGGATGCATTATAAGTAGTATAAATATATACACTCGTAAAATGTACCAAACGTCTCGGTTACGGATGTAACCCTCGTTCCCCGAGGAGGGAACGGAGACGTAACGTTAGTGACTAACGAATGGGGGTTTCGCTTAGAAGCCTATCAACTTCGAGTTTTGAGAAAACGCCCAATGGCGTGCCAATGCCATGGGGCATGCGGAATTTGCATACGTAGCTCCGCCTCACTGCGTGAGTATATAAGGAAGTACGAGGCAATATCGCATTATGTTACCTGCTTGAGGAGCCAAGACTGAACTCCTGCGTTCCAGGTAGCACAGCTGGATGTGGCAAGGGGACGTTACGTCTCCGTTCCCTCCTCGGGGAACGAGGGTTACATCCGTAACCGAGACGTTCCCCTTCGTTCAGTCACTACGACGTAACGTTAGTGACTAACGAATGGGGGTCCCAATATAATCCCGCCACACAGCTGTCTTCCAGTGCCCTGCGTAAGTGTGAGTACCCTGTCGTAAGACTAGTACGGACGAAGGACTCCCACTTAACACAGGATTACCAAGGTACACTGGGAAGCATATCCCAGTGAGGAAATGCCAAAGATGCCTACCCGTGGGGAGGACTTAAGAGACACATATGACCCGGAGGGGGTTGCATATGGAAGATCTCTAGGGTACCAGCCGAAGGTGGATTTTTAACCCTAGGGGTGGCGGGGACACGCCAAGGGAAGAAACCCGCTCACTGCGGAGACTTATGGTGAAATACACATGTGGGGGTCGCCGGAGGGAACCATGCACATGGGGCACCTGGCCGGACATGAGGGTCTGGGCTCGAGAGGGCAGACTGAACTGATGTCGGCGTCGACAGTGCTGGAGGAGCTCAGGGCTCTCGGGGAGCTCACCTGAGGAAATATCGCACGTATCCAGTCCGTGGAGTGGAGTGGCGAGCAAGCGAAGACACCTGAGCCTGGCCCATCACCGGCCCCTCGGGGGGGCGAGTACATAGTCGGACACTGGCTCCACTCGGAGATTGTAGAATCTGGCGAATGTGTTGGGTGTCGCCCAGCCTGCAGCTCTGCAGATGTCTGCTAGCGAGGCGCCATGCGCTAGAGCCCAAGAGGAGGCCACACTCCGGGTGGAGTGTGCCCTCACACCAAGGGGACATGGTCGGCCTTGCTGCTGGTAAGCCAAAACAATGGTGTCCACTATCCAGTGAGACAGCCTCTGCTTTGAGAGAGCACTTCCCTTCCGCTCTCCACCATAACAGACAAAGAGCTGGTCTGAGGTCCTGAAACACTGCGTCATGTCTACGTAGGCGCGAAGGGCGCGTACTGGACAGAGCAGTGCCAAGGCTGGGTCTGCCTCCTCCAAAGGCAGCGCTTGCAGGTTCACCACCTGGTCCTTAAACGGAGTGGTGGGAACCTTGGGCACATATCCAAGCCGGGGTCTCAGGATCACGTGAGAATTAGCCGGCCCGAATTCCAGGCACGCTTCGTCAACCGAAAATGCCTGCAGGTCCCCGACCCTCTTGACTGAGGCCAATGCGGTCAGCAGAGCCGTCTTCATAGACAGAAACTTAATATCAACCGACCGCAAAGGCTCGAAGGGAGGTCTCTGCAGAGCAGTTAGCACTACTGCGAGGTCCCAAGAGGGTACGAGAGGAGAGCGAGGAGGATTCAGTCTCCTAGCTCCCCTCAGAAACCTGATGACCAGGTCGTGCTGACTTACCTTTTTGTTCTCCAAGAGATCGTGGTGGGCAGATATTGCGGCCACATATACCTTGAGGGTGGAGGGAGACAGCCTTCGCTCCAGCCCCTCTTGGAGAAACTCAAGCACGGACCCGATCGGGCATTTCCAGGGGTCTTCTTGGCGGGAAGAGCACCAGGTGACGAAGAGGTTCCACTTCAACGCATAGGCATGCCGAGTGGACTCTGCCCTAGCGGAAGTGATGGTGGCGACCACCGTAGGTGGTAGGCCACTCAAACCTGCCGGGTCCCGTCTAGGAGCCACATGTGGAGGTTCCAGAGGTCGGGACGCGGGTGCCAATGGGTGCCCCGTCTCTGAGTAAGGAGGTCCGGTCTCAGAGGAATAGGCCAGGGAGGGGCTGTCGCAAGGAGTATGAGTTCGGGGAACCAGGTCCGGCCGTGCCAGTACGGGGCGACCAAGAGGACCTGCTCCTTGTCCTCCCTGATCTTGCACAGAAGCTGTGCGAGTAGGCTCACTGGGGGGAACGCATATTTGCGTAGGCCCCGCGGCCAGCTGTGCGCCAGTGCATCCGTGCCGAGCGTGCCCTCGGTCAGGGAATAATACAGGCTGCAGTGGGAAGAGTCGTGGGAGGCAAACAGATCTACCTGTGCGTCGCCGAACTGTTCCCAAATCAGCTGAACCGTCCGGGGATGGAGTCTCCATTCTCCCGGGAGAGGCTGAAACCGCGAGAGCTCGTCGGCTGCGTGGTTCAGGACTCCCGGAATATGGACAGCACGAAGGGACCTCAGGCGCTTCTGACTCCATAGAACGAGATGGCGGGCGAGTTGAGACATGCGGCGGGAGCGTAGACCGCCCTGGTGGTTGATGTACGCTACTACGGCCGTGTTGTCTGTCCGGACAAGCACATGTTGACCCTTCAGCAGCGCTCGGAAGCGGTGCAGGGCGAACCGTACTGCCAGTAACTCGAGGCAATTGACATGCAGGAGGCGCTGGGGTCCTGTCCAGGAGCCCGCGGCTGCTTGTCCATTGCACATGGCACCCCAGCCCGTGGCAGAGGCATCCGTCGATACGACAACATGCCTGGAAACTCGTTCTAAGGGCACACCTGCCCGTAGAAAGCTGAGGTTCGACCACGGGATGAGCGTCTGTAGGCAGGCCCGAGTCACTTGGACCCGGAGCGTGCCAGACAGCCATGCCCATCTCGGGACTCGATCGCGAAGCCAGTGCTGAAGCGGTCTCATATGAAGCAATCCGAGCGGCGTTACCGCGGCTGCAGATGCCATATGCCCCAGGAGCCTCTGAAATAGTTTCAGTGGAACCGCATTCTTGCTCTCGATTTGTCGGAGGCAAGTCAGCAGAGACTGCGCGCGCTCGCTCGAAAGCTGCGCGTACATGGCGACCGAGTCGATCTCCATACCGAGAAAAGAGATCCTCTGCACGGGGCAAAGTTTGCTCTTCTCCCAGTTGACCCGAAGGCCCAGACGGGTTAAGTGGTGGAGAACCAGATCTCTGTGTCCGCACACCTGCTCTCGAGAGTGGCCTAGTATGAGCCAGTCGTCGAGGTAGTTCAGGATGCGGACCCCGTGCTGCCAAAGGGGCGCAAGGGCTGCCTCGGCAATCTTCGTGAAGACGCGAGGGGACAGAGATAACCCGAATGGGAGAACTGCGTACTGGTATGCCCGCCCCTCGAAAGCAAACCGTAGGAACGGTCTGTGTCGAGGAAGGATGGAGACATGAAAGTAGGCGTCCTTCAGGTCGATCGCTGCAAACCAATCGTCCGGACGAACGCATTCGAAAAGGCGTTTCGCAGTCAACATCTTGAACGGAAGCCGGTGAAGGGATCGGTTCAAGATGCGAAGGTCCAGGATTGGCCGTAACCCACCGGTTTTCTTGGGTACAATGAAGTAGGGGCTGTAGAACCCCGACCTCATTTCGGCTGGAGGGACAGGCTCGATCGCACCCTTCGCCAGTAGAGTGGCAATCTCCGCACGCATGACGGGAGCATGGGCCCCGGTCATGGTATAGCGGACTCCCCTGTAACGGGGAGGAGCCTGCGCGAACTGAATCGCGTAGCCGAGCCTGATGGTCCGGGCAACCCAGCGGGACAGCCCCGGAAGCTGAAGCCACGCTTCCAGAGACTGCACCAACGGGGTCATACGGACGACAGACGTACCCTGGGTGGGGCAGCGAGGCAGCGTTACCGGCGCGGACAGGGGAGGCTGTTGGGCGTCCCCGGGTCGGAGCACGGTTAACGGCTGCGCCCTGACAGAGGGGACCAGGGAAGGACTCGCGTTCCACTGGGGTCTGCTCTGCCAGGGGGCTGGCGACAGAGAGGGACGAGAGTGGCGAGACCCGAGGGTGGCGCGCACTGCCGTCACCGATCTCTGGGGGCTCAGGGATGGGGTTGTCAGTTCTTTCTTTAACCACATTAGGGTGCTGCTGACCCGGGGGCCAGCAGCTGAACAAAAGATTCTCCCCCGGCCCTCCACCGGGGGAAGGAGCGGCCCTGCCGCCGTCTCCTGGAAAGAACTGCCCATCCCTGAGCCGTCCGCATCAGGAGCGCCGCTTAGCCTGGCGTTTCTTCGCGGGCTGCGGGGCTGGAGCGGACGTGGACGCCTTCCTGCGGCTGCCTCTGCGCGGCCCGGGTGGAGGCTGCTGCTTGGGTGGCGCAGAGGCGGAGGAAGCCGCGGGAGGGCGTCCTCGGCGACGAGCAGGCTGAGGCACCTGCGCGGGCGGTGGGGTGGAGGCAGCAGCTGACCGCCGGGGCAGGATGTATTTTATTGCCTCAGTCTGCTTCTGAGCGGCCGAGAACTGTTGGGCGAAGCTCTCGACCGCTCCGCCGAATAGCCCATCCTGTGATATGGGGGCGTTGAGGAAACGTGTTCGCTCAGCGTCGCGCATATCGGACAGGTTGAGCCATAGGTGTCGCTCCTGGACCACATTTGTGGACATCACCTGACCCAGGGAGCGTGCGGTCACCTTCGTCGCCCGGAGAGCGAGGTCGGTGGCGGCACGCAACTCATTGCTGAGTCCTGGATCAGCCCCTCTCTCGTGCATATCACACAGCAACTTGGCCTGGTAGGCCTGAAGAGTTGCCATGGTATGCAAAGAAGCGGCGGCCTGCCCCGCAGCTCTATAGGACTTCGCCACCAGGGATGACGAAAACCTACAGGCTTTGGAGGGGTGCTTAGGGTCACCACGCCAGGACGAAGCGCTCTGAGGACACAGTTGCATCGCAACAGAACGTTCGACTGGGGGGACCCCAGTGTACCCATGAGCCGCGGCTCCATCAAGAGAGGTGAAGGCGGAAGAGGCCGCCAAACGTTCACGGGAAGACAACGGGGCCTTCCAGGAACGCGCAACCTCTTCATGCACCTCGGGGAAGAAAGGTATTGGAGGAGCGGCCGGACGGGTGTCCGAACGCGCCGCCCCCAAAAACCAATCATCCAACCGCGAACGCTCGGGCTGAGGCGGAGGGTTCCACTCCAGTCCAAGCGCTGCGGCGGCCCGAGAGAGCATGGCTGTCAACTCTGGGTCCGACTCGGGCAATGCTGGCGCACCCGAAGGTGGCAGCACAGCCGAATCCTCATCCTCAGATGACTCCAGCCCACCTTGTGATGCGGCGATAGACATCACTTCCTCCTCCGCCGCGCCAAACGCCACAGTCGGGACAGCAGGAGCCGGCCCCGATGTAGACGCTTGAGCGCGGGCCGGGTCAAGTGCCTGAGAGGGGGGTGTGGGCCGAGGAACTAGCGTCGGAGCTTTATTCCACACCGTCACCCTCAGATCACCCTGGTCACCAGCCAAAGTGCCGCCTCCAGAGGAGACCGCAGATTGGGGGGTGGCGGAGGGGACTCTCATTCCGGCATCAGCACGGAATTCACGGAGTCTCGATCGAAGCACTGAGATGGCCAGGTTCCCGCAGAGAGAACATGAGTCATCCACGAGCGCTGCCTGAGCGTGCTGAAAGCCCAAACACGTCACACAGCGCTCGTGCCCGTCGAAAGAAAAAAGCGATCTACCGCACCCAGAAGTGCACGGACGAAACATCCTGAAAAGGACGCGTCACGTGCAAGCTCTTTTATGAGAGGAAACTTTGCAGCCGATGCCGAAGCGCCCAGGGAAACACACACCAGCTGGATGCAGACCACTGCACAGATCAGCAGGCAGGAAGTATGCGATCACTGGAACGCGCCGTCACACCAACACCGACTGGAAAGCTGCTCGTCTCGAAGAAGCTGACAGAGTCTCAGAAGGCTGTAGGAGTGAAGAGGTAGGTACTCTTGGCTCCGAAAGCAGAAACATAATGCGATATTGCCTCGTACTTCCTTATATACTCACGCAGTGAGGCGGAGCTACGTATGCAAATTCCGCATGCCCCATGGCATTGGCACGCTATTGGGCGTTTTCTCAAAACTCGAAGTTGATAGGCTTCTAAGCGAAACCCCCATTCGTTAGTCACTAACGTTACGTCGTAGTGACTGAACGAAGGGGAAAGAGGGTTTTTACAGTGATATTATAGAAGAACCATTTTTTGGTTTCCCAAATAATCTTTCAGTGATCAATTCTTAAAATAACTTTTTTAGAAGAACATTTTAATAATCTAAAGAATCTCCACTTGAAATAACCTTCTGTGCAAAGTAGAGGTTTCATGGATGCTACATGTAAGAATGTTCACACTTTTTTTACTGCCAACAGCTTGTTATGAAACTTAAAAAAACGACACCTTCCCTTCCTAGGTTCCTAGGTCACATTTTTATGTGAAGAATGATGGGAAAATGCTGGAAAAATCCAAAGGAAACGGTCACAACAGTTTAATTTTAATTAACCTCATCTGCCGTAGAAGTTGCAGTTCACTTAATTGCCACCGGTGTCGATTTTTCAATTTACATTTATGCATTTGGCAGACGTTTTTATCCAAAGCGACTTACATTGCATTCAAGGTACACATTTTGTCAGTTCTTGCTTTCCCTGGGAATAGAACCCATGACCTTGGTGTTGCTAGCGCCATGCTCTACTGTTTGAGCTACAGGAAAGCCAACCAATTCTTTTAATTCTATCCCCTTTAAAGAGGTCCTATTTGCCCTTTTATGAAGTCTTGATTTTTATTTTGCACTGTACTAGAATATGCTTGATTGGTAAAAACCAACATTATTTTTCACATAATACAGAACCTCTCTCCCAAGGCTCTCTCGAACACGCTGAATAGTTCCTGTTTGGATGAAGCCCCTCCTTCCGAAATACAAAATGTGCTGTGATTGGTTAGCTGGCCCAGTATGCTGTGATTAGCACTGCCGAGTGCGTGTTTGGGAAATGTTCCGCCCCTCCATAATTGCGAGTTCTGCTCTAACCTAGTGTAATTATTAATGATGTCGTCAATTTCAAACCAATTCGAGCCCGATTCAGACCCTGACAATGTTAACGAACAAGAGGATCGTGCAGAACGGATTTCACAGGACGTTTCAGAGTGGTAAGTTTCTTGTAAATTTCTTATGCACGCCGGTCTGTTATTCCAGGGACATTGACTTTACATTTTCACGCCCCTAAACATGACGCGGAACAAAACCAACAACTGGGATTGGTCGCGTTACATGTCAGTCAAATACCTTCTTGGGCGGTCCTTGACCAATGAAAGCTGCGATAGAGTAGAGAAGGTCTGGCTATGCGAGACTAAGCTCAACCAGGCCTCTGCCCCCTTTTTTGTGTATTCCATGTAAATAGCTAAAATAGCTAAAGTTGAAAAAGTGAAAAAAACATAATAGCACCCCTATAAACTGCACTCTAAAAAAAAAAAGGTTCTATATGGCACCAAAAATGGTTCTTGGCTCATAATCATAGGGGAACCTTTTTAAGTGCTATATAGCACCAATTTTGGTGCTTCAGTGGTTCTTCAGCGGTTCTTCAGAGGTTCTTCACCGGTTCTTTGACTAAGGTGCTATATAGCACCGCTACCATATACAGAACATGTTAAGATATGGTGCTATATAGCACCGCTACCATATACAGAACATGTTAAGATATGGTGCTATATAGCACCAAAAGTGGTTCCCCTATGATTACGGCGAAGAACCATTTTTGGTGCCATATAGAACCTTTTTTTTTTAGAGTTTGACATGATGTGATGTGTCTTGAAGGCCCAGTATAGTAACCCATACACACAAAGTTGTCCACTGTATTTAATCCATCCAAGTTAGTGCACAGACATTAGGAGCAGGGAGTAGTGAACACACACACACTGCAAACCATGGACACACACACCCGGAGCAGTGGGCAGCCATTCACTGTGATTGGGGGTAGGTGCCTTGCTCAAGGGCACCTCAGTCATGGGAATTGAGTGTGGAAGAGAGTGCTATTCATTCACTCCCTCACCTACATTTTCCTGCCGGTACACTCTAAACAATGCTGGGTTAAAAATAACCCAAGTTGGATTGAAAATGGACTAACCAAGCGCAGCGATTGGGTTGTTTTAACCCAGCAATTGGGTTGTTTTTAGCAAACATTTAACCCAACCACTGTGTTAAAACAACCAAATCACTGCGCTGGGTTAGTCCATTTTCAACCCAATTTGGGTTATTTTGAACCCAGCATTTTTTAGAGTGTATTGAGAATTGAACCAGCAACCTTCGGGTTACAAGTCTGACATCTCTACATCTGTAACCATTAGGCCCAAAGGCTAAAAGGTTATTCACATAACCAAATATGCCAATAAAGAACCTTTATTTATAGGAGCGTATGAAGTTTTGAAGTGCCGAACACACCTGCTCTGCTTGGCTGTTTATGATCACTAGATGTCCTCCTAGACTCACACAGTGATCTCGACTCTGTGTCCAGTTCATCTTGACCCTTGAGAAGTAGTAGCACTTTCCCCCAGAGTGAATCCAGTGGACGGCACAAAGTGCGCAACCTGTGCTGGCTTTAGTGAAAGAGAGACAATTCAATTCTTAATTATTTTCTCTTAATTTTAATAACGGTACTTATTTAAGATATTTTAACTTTGCAAAAGGCTCAAATCATAAGACGTACATTTCAGTCTGTTCAGCTTTCTAAGTGTCTCCTCATGCTGGTTGTGAAGCGCATCAAACTGTTCTTTGTAATCTGCAAAAAAAAGAAGCGCAGTGCAGATCAGATAGTCCTGGAGAGCCTAGATGTTTATGCTATTTTCATTCACAAATCAGAAGTGAAACTTTCTGGTTGCTGTATTTCCCTCACCTGTGGTGTTGTGGTCCTGATCAGACACAGACACATTGAAATCTGAAATTTAAAAAAGCAACAGACGCAACACAAATAAACAGAATATCAAATGCTTACATTTAGGCATGAAAGAGGAGTTTAGAAGTAAAATAGTTACGTGTGGCACGTGTCAGAAGCACCGCCAGGGTACAGACACCTCCGAGAGTAAAGACAAGACACACACTGAGAACTATCAGGAGAACTTTAGCCCATTTATGCAGAGCGACTTCTTTCCTGAGGTTCTTCTGACCTGTGATTAGAAGTCAGGTGAAGTTTATAATAATTATCTGTGCAAGTCAAGTGTTTAAAACACAAACTAAATACAGTATAGACAAGGAAAATGTTGTTGTACATTATGCTGTGTAAAACACAAGAACTACTGATTTATGTGTGTTGTCATTATACAGCATTTTACTATTTCCCCAAATAAACATACATATTTAAAAATAAAAAATGTTCCTTCTACCTGCATACTCATGTTGTTTACTGTAGTCAAGTCACCTTTATTTCTATAGCGCTTTATTTAATACAGATGTTTCAAAGCAGCTTTACCGAGAAACAGGAAAATGATGATTCACTGATGCAAATGCAACGTATTACTGTGTTGCAGCATTCAAACTGCCTATCAGTGTTCAGTCTGTCTGTGTTTGATGGGTTTGTGAGCAATTTGAACACAAAGTAGAGGATGTCATTTTGATTCTATCTTAACACTTAACACTTAACACTTTGTAGCGATTTGTAAAAAATGAAAAGAAAAAACAAAACCGGTTTAAACCAGTGTGAGGTACGTGTGAAGTAAAATAAAGAGTCTGAACTGAGCCATAGTTCAATTCCTTGAAGGAAGGAAGTCTGACATTTAGAATAAGCTTTTAATAAAAGAAGCTTCTAGTGCTTTGATGTTTGATTTAATTTATTCAAAATGTAATGATAGATAGATCGATAATTAACAATTAAAACATTATTATTATAGAAATTGTGTAACAAAAATTGATAAACGGTGATAAATTGTCTAACCTTTGTATCGGGAGCATTTGTCACTGGATGAAGTTGTTGAACGTATGAAATCTGAATTTCCATAGACTAAATCCATTTCATCAATCTGACAGACGTCTTGCCTCTGAGTGATTAAGAGTAGGGAAGTCACAAAAACTTATCAGTCTCACAACAGACATAAAAGTAACACAGGAAACAAGGAAGTGATGGGCAGCTGCAAATTAGATCAAAAGACTAATAACATTATAAAATGCAAAATACAGAATGGTAGCGATCCAAAGACAATTATGCCTCAAAACATTCCCTCGTTTGTTATGTTTGTTATGTTACCTATTTTTATTTTATTTTATTTATTTTTTTACTATGTGACAATCCCCCTTTCCATGAAACCTTTAAAGCTATGTCTTTGAGTTAAGACTGAATGCATTGAAGTACAGTGATGCTTAAGTCAGAAATGAGATGATGGTGAGATGGTGAGATGGTGAGATGGTGGTCCATGGAACTGATATGCAGAAGGTTGCTGGTTCTATCCCAGTGGTCACCACCAGTGTGTCCTTGAGCAAGGCACTTTACCATGTTGCTCCAGGGGGATTGTCCCTGTAATAAGATTGTCCCTGTAGTAAGTCGCTTTGGATAAAAGCGTCTGCCAAATGCATAAATGTAAATGTAAAATGGTGGAGGTTTGCAGTGTCAAAATGCAGCAGACAGATCCAGTAGGATAAGAACAGATGGTTTGGAGTTCACTCTTGCCAAATAGCTGGGCCAGACTGATTGTCATGAAGTAGATCATTCTGTGAGAGAAAGACAGATTCAAGGGTTCCTTTTCGGTCAGTCAAATTCGACATCCCGTATTGGGATCACTTCTGGGAGCCCCTAACAGCTTCAGCTTCATGTGTATACAGAACGAGTCAATGCACATTGGTGTGCCAGATTCGCATCTCGCGCTCTGCCCCGCAGTGCGGGTAAAACACAGAAGAGAATGCAGCGCACTTTGTTCTTCTCTTTGGAGCCAAGCAGACGTGTTTTGTTTATGTCTTCGGAAGAGTGTCATTACGATGAGTCAAGAAAGCTTTCTGAAGAGTGGTCTTGGTGTGACGGCACATTCAGCGGTGGTTGCGAGCTCACAAGCTCAACTGCTGTTTTTACTGCATTCATCGTCTTCAAAGAGTTGACTGTTTTGCAGCTGTAGGTGAGGGTGTTCCATTCATTGAGTGTGCACAACAGAACTGCACTATTCACCTGTTTGTGTACTGCTGCCATCCCTGAGTGCTTCAGCACTTAAGTAATAGAGCGATTTGCCTAAAAGAGTGACACGGGTGTGACACTGCATCTTTTTCAAGATGTCCACTGCTCTCTTGCGACCGAGAGATATTGGAAACAGCTACCACTGGCTCTCTTTGCCACAACAAAACAAACAAGAACAAAGGATTATAATGTACCGGCCCTCCTCCAGGGGAAAGAGTGGTGCTGACACCACTCCCTGTAGAGCTGTCCCTCTCCATCTCTGGGTCGCCTGTTTTAGGGTCGCTTTGCTTTCTGCTTGCCACGTGCCTGTCAGCAGCCTGGATGGGCTGGGTGGCCTTCCTGCGACCGGCTCCACGCTCCGGCTCCGGTTTTGAATTTGTTCGAACGCAGGATGGCGGCCACAGACAGGAAAATAATGATTCAGTGATGCAACTGCAACATACACTCTAAAAAATGCTGGGTTAAAAACAACCCAAGGTGGGTTTGTGAGCAATTTAAACACAAAGTAGAGGATGTCATTTTGATTCTATCTTAACACTTAACACTTTGTTGCTATTTGTAAAAAAACAAAAAACAAAACCGGTTTAAACCAGTGTGAGATATGTGTGAAGTAAAATAAAACGTCTGAACTGAGCCATAGTTCAATTCCTTGAAGGAAGGAAGTCTGACATTTAATAAAACAAGCTTCTAGTGCTTTGGCGTTTGATTTAATTTATTCAAAATGTATTTGTATACAATGTCAAAGTATTTATTGTGCTTCATTGTATAAAAGTACATTTTGCATTGCCAAAGCAATAAAATGAACAATTAAAATATAATTTGAGCAAGACAAAAAAACATTGCGATAGATAGATAGATAGATAGATAGATAGATAGATAGATAGATAGATAGATAGATAGATAGATAGATAGATAGATAGATAGATAGATAATTAGATAGATTATAAAAAATATTATTATTATAGAAATTGAGTACCAAAATTTATAAAATGTGATAAATTGTCTAACCTTTGCATCGGCAGCATGACACGGGTGTGACACTGCGTCTTTTTTAAGATGTCCACTGCTCTTTGGGATCCCATGGTCGGACCCTTCGTTTCTACGGGCAGGAGTTCCCCTAGAAGAAGTGTGAAGGCATGCTGTGGTCTCCACAGATGCCTCTACCACTGGCTGGGGGGCCACGTACTGTACAATGGGCATGCAGTCTCGGGTCTGTGGATGGGGCCTCAACTGCATTGGCACATCAACTGCCTTGAGTTGTTAGCAGTACGTCTAGCTCTGGGTCACCTCAAATCGCCGCTACTAGGCAAGCACGTACTGGTCCGGACGGACAGCACTGCGGCCGCTGCTTACATCAACCGCAGGATTGCGGCCACAGACAGGAAAATAATGATTCAGTGATGCAACTGCAACATACACTCTAAAAAATGCTGGGTTAAAAACAACCCAAGGTGGGTTTGTGAGCAATTTAAACACAAAGTAGAGGATGTCATTTTGATTCTATCTTAACACTTAACACTTTGTTGCTATTTGTAAAAAAACAAAAAACAAAACCGGTTTAAACCAGTGTGAGATATGTGTGAAGTAAAATAAAACGTCTGAACTGAGCCATAGTTCAATTCCTTGAAGGAAGGTAGTCTGACATTTAATAAAACAAGCTTCTAGTGCTTTGGCGTTTGATTTAATTTATTCAAAATGTATTTGTATACAATGTCAAAGTATTTATTGTGCTTCATTGTATAAAAGTACATTTTGCATTGCCAAAGCAATAAAATGAACAATTAAAATATAATTTGAGCAAGACAAAAAAACATTGCGATAGATAGATAGATAGATAGATAGATAGATAGATAGATAGATAGATAGATAGATAGATAGATAGATAGATAGAGATAGATAATTAGATAGATTATAAAAAATATTATTATTATAGAAATTGAGTACCAAAATTTATAAAATGTGATAAATTGTCTAACCTTTGCATCGGCAGCATGACACGGGTGTGACACTGCGTCTTTTTTAAGATGTCCACTGCTCTTTGGGATCCCATGGTCGGACCCTTCGTTTCTACGGGCAGGAGTTCCCCTAGAAGAAGTGTGAAGGCATGCTGTGGTCTCCACAGATGCCTCTACCACTGGCTGGGGGGCCACGTACTGTACAATGGGCATGCAGTCTCGGGTCTGTGGATGGGGCCTCAACTGCATTGGCACATCAACTGCCTTGAGTTGTTAGCAGTACGTCTAGCTCTGGGTCACCTCAAATCGCCGCTACTAGGCAAGCACGTACTGGTCCGGACGGACAGCACTGCGGCCGCTGCTTACATCAACCGACAAGGTGGTCTACACTCCTGTCACATGTCACAACTCGCCCGCCATCTCCTCCTTTGGAGTCAGAAGCATCTGTGGTCGCTTTGCGCCACTCACATTCCGGGCTTGCTCAATCGTACAGCCGACAGCAGGTACTCCCGGGGAAGAGGAGACTCCACCCCCAGATGGTCCAGCTGATTTGGAGGCGCTTCGGGACTGCACAGGTAGACACGTTGCACTGCCAGTTGTTTTACTCCCTGACCGAGGGGACCTTCGGCACGAATGCACTAGCACACAGCTGCGCAAGTATGTTTTTCACCCAGTGAGTCTTTTTGCACAAACATTGTGCCAACTTTTTTCTGTCAAGGGAAAGTAACTGGTTTGCAGACAAGCAGATTTCAGCTCCCAGCCATCAATAAAATGAATGGTAAGACTGATATAGGGTTCGCAGGTTCGACTCGTCCATAGATCGGAAAGTCGCAAAGTGCGTTATCTGAGAAAGCTTCTGTGACAGCTGTTTCGCAAACTTTAAAATACAGTTTCGGGAGTGCATCCTGGGCAAAGTATTTACGGCAAGGCAAATTGTAGCGGGGTCGATTGTCTTTAGCAGCTGTTTGAAGCCAGGTTTTTCCAAGGTACTGACAGGCATCATATCTGTGAAACATGACCGCCAATGTAATTTCTTCCCACGTTTTACTATTTCTCACTTACTATTACGCAAGATAATGAATCGACCAGCTTTATTTGTTTAGGGATGACAGGCCTATCAGATTTTTGCCTATGCTAGACACTATGCTAGTGATGATGGCTCACAGAGTTTCATGCAATGCTCGTACTGCACAGAATGCTGCTTGAGGAAATGAAAGAGATCAGTGGTGCTACCACCATTTGTAGCTATTATCTTCTTGCAAATGGCGGTATTTTGATTGGTATTCGTTATCTTAAAACGAAACCACCCCCATATTTCAGATTGTGCATTCCATTTGGAGACTATTTCATCTTCCCCGTCCGTGTCTCTTTCCACACCTTCGTTGTTTGTGGTCTCCATATTTTGCTAATGTGAAAAAAACACCATCCCCCAACTCATGTCTTGTGTGCGGTAATACGTGACGAAAAGGGGACGTAATATTGGATGTTCGCCATGTTCTTTGGGAAAGTATGCTTGAATTTGAAATATTCGATATTCACAATATTTTCAAGTTTTACATCGTTGTCAAAATTATTGCATTACTAGTTTGTGAAGATGTTTGACACGTGTTTTGCTTTTTCAAACTCACGATATAAGCAACTCAAACTCGCAGTGCTTTCAGACGGAGCAGGGTTTAAGTTTGATTTAGATTAATTGTGCAGCCCCAGTAGTAGCTAAATTTGGTGATCTCACAAACTGATTAAAACCTGACTAAATCCATTTCATCAATCTGACAGACGTCTTGCCTCTGAGTGATTGATAGTAGGAAAGTCACAAAAACTTAGCAGTCTCACCACAGACATAAAAGTAACACAAGAAACCAGGAAGTCATGGGCAGCTGCAAATTAGATCAAAAGACTAATAATACTATAGCAACTTATGTAATAACTGCATATAATATAATACGTTTTATGTAAATAAGTAAATGTTCATAATGAAATAATTTTTACATGTTATGGTTAACCCTAACCCTTTCCTACTTAGAAAGCATGTTGAGGTCTGTAATTTTTTCATAGGTACACTTCAACTGTGAGAGATGGAATCTAAAACAAAAATCCAGAAAATCGCATTGCATGATTTTTAATTAATTAATTAATTAGCATTTTATTGCATGACATAAGTATTTGATCACCTACCAACCAGTAAGAATTCTGGCTCTCACAGAACTGCTAGTTTTTCTTAAAGAAGCCTTCCTGTTCTCCACTCATTACCTGTATTAACTGCACCTAGTTAACTGCACATAGTTTGAACTCGTTACCTGTATAAAAGACACCTGTCCACACACTCAATCAAACAGACTCCATCCTCTCCACAATGGCCAAGACCAGAGAGCTGTGTAAGGACATCAGGGATAAAATTGTAGACCTGCACAAGGCTGGGATGGGCTACAGGACAATAGGCAAGCAGCTTTGTGAGAAGGCAACAACTGTTGGCGCAATTTTTAGAAGTTCAAAATGGCGGTCAATCTCCCTCGGTCAAGCACCATGCAAGATCTCAGCTCGTGGGGCATCGATGATTATGAGGAAGGTGAGGGATCAGCCCAGAACTACACGACAGGACCTGGTCAATGACCTGAAGAGAGCTGGGACCACAGTCTCAAAGAAAACCATTAGTAACACACTACGCCGTCATGGATTAAAATCCTGCAGTGCACGCAAGTTCCCCCTGCCTAAGCCAGCGCATGTCCAGGCCCGTCTGAAGTTTGCCAATGACCATCTGGATGATCCAGAGGACGAATGGGAGAAGGTCATGTGGTCTGATGAGACAAAAATAGAGCTTTTTGGTCTAAACTCCACTCACCGTGTTTAGAGTAAGCAGAAGGATGAGTGCAACCCCAAGAACACCATCCCAACTGTGAAGCATGGAGGTGGAAACATCATTCTTTGGGGATGCTTTTCTGCAAAGGGGACAGGACATCTGCACCGTATTGAGGGGAGGATGGATGGGGCCATGTATCGTGAGATCTTGGCCAACAACCTCCTTCCCTCAGTAAGAGCATTGAAGATGGGTCGTGGCTGGGTCTTCCAGCATGACAAAGACCCAAAACACAAAACCAGGGCAACTAAGGAGTGGCTCTGTAAGAAGCATATCAAGGTCCTGGAGTGGCCTAGCCAGTCTCCAGACCTGAACCCAATAGAAAATCTTTGGAGGGAGCTGAAAGTCTGTATTGCCCAGCGACAGCCCCGAAACCTGAAGGATCTAGAGAAGGTCTGTATGGAGGAGTGTGCCAAAATCCCTGCTGCAGTGTGTGCAAACCTGGTCAAGAACTACAGGAAATGTATGATCTCTGAAATTGCAAACAAAGGTTTCTGTACCAAATATTAAATTCTGCTTTTCTGATGTATCAAATACTTCATGCAATGTCATGTCATGCAATAAAATGCAAATGAATTACTTAAAAATCATACAATGTGATTTTCTGGGTTCTTGTTTTAGATTCCGTCACTCACAGTTGAAGTGTACCTATATGACAGACTTCTACATGCTTTGTAAGTGGGCAAACCTGCAAAATCGGCAGTGTATCAAATACTTGCTCTCCCCACTGTATGTGTCATAATGTACCTCAAACTGAATAGCATCACTGAGAAACGTCCTGCTCAAGGTTCGGGTTGAATAACTATTTCTTCCAATGTTTTGTCATCGATTCGGGCTCGCGCCGAAATGCGCTGTACGCGGTAGACAAATCACAACAGACTGGGTCATCTGACCAATCAGAACAGAGTAGGCTTGTGGAAAGGAGGGATTTAGAGAGACTGATTCATCCTATAATGAGAAAATGAAACTGTTTTTTGACCTTTGAGGCATGTAAACCTGTTGTTGGAGACCTCCAAAACTAAATTAGGGAACTTTAAAATAGCATAATAGGGGCAATTTAAGTGTTTTAGTTGACCGTATGACTCACTCATGAAGACAGTACCTTGCCACCACCTGCTGGTGTAACAATGTAACTGCACTGACTGACAGCCTGCAGTTACATTCAGTTTTATAGGCTCTTTAATAAGCCTAAGTAATATGGATAATGTTTTGTGTAAGCTCTGTTAAAAACAAGGCCTATTGACTGACAGGGAAGAGAAGAAATTGTTGAATAAAGAGGTTATTTTTGTTTTTCACAGAAACACAACATAACATTACGGTATATAAAGACTGTGGACATATATTCAAAAACAATGACAGATTAGGCAAATGTTGCATGTTGTAAAAATGCAAAATGGTCAGATTATCAGTGATTAAATTCCATTCTGTTTCTCACACAAACCTCAAAAGACTTGAAATAGCTGTAGCACACGTTACATTTACAGTATTCGATTAGCAATGGCACACAAGTCTCATAGTTATTTTATTGTTGCAGGGTTTTTTATTTTATTTTTACACACAACACAGATCTTGTGGCATTTTTAACCTGACATGAGAAAGCAAATCCAAAAGAGCCCTCTCTAGTTTAATGTGCATATGCAAAATCAAAATAGACCTCATGAATTAGTTCCACTGATGAAGGTACATCAATATTTCTTTACACAAATAAACTTTTTCTTTTTTTTACAAGAAGCATCAAACCAAGATTGAAAGTTGCCATTCCCATCTCCCAGACTTGCACAGTTCTCTCCAGACGGATCCTGTTCTCTCCAGTTATCAGGTTCACTCGGCCCTCCATTGAACCAGAACCTTTAACACACAAACAATCTGGACTTGAAAACATTTTCCTTTCTTGCAATAATTTTATAAAACAGCTGAAGTTTAGGTCATCACGTTTTTGTTGTATTTGTTGTTTCACAACTTGTCATAAATTCACAATTATTTTATTTATCATTTAAACTACATTGATTATTTTTTGAGTAGATCTATGATGTCACACATGCAGAGTACTTACTGTACTCCAGTTTCATTGAGAGTTTGGTTATTCACCCAAACCCAGTGTCCTTCAGTGTCCAGATCATTGAGACCAATCCAGTGCGTCGCTTTAATTTTAGAGACCAGGAAAGCCTAAAGGAGAAAATTTGGTTTGGTTATGTTACAGATCTCATTACATACAATTCAGATGCCAAACTCACGCCGGAAACACTTCATATACAACTTGGGTTAACACAATTTCCTGTAACACCGCAGCTGAATACCAGTGCAGGAAACAGTGGGTGGTTTTGGCCATGATGTGTTCAGCTTCTTCCTCTTGAGGTTCAGTCACTTGTGGTTTCATCCTTCCAGCAGGTTTTGGCCATTTTATATTTCCACTCATATTCATTTCATTTTATGTGGACTGGTTACACAAACAGTGATCATACCAATAATCTGGACTGTAATCCGCCCTGCATCACACTGAATGAAATCCAATCCTTGTTTCTTACTCTTTTTGGGGTGCTGCTGAATCCAAACATAGTGTTTTGCTTTTGCACATCACCTTTTTTCTTAAAGGGGGGTGAAATGCTGTTTCATGCATACTGAGCTTTTTACACTGTTAAAGACTTGGATTCCCATGCTAAACATGGACAAAGTTTCAAAAATTAAGTTGGACGTTTTTTGTTGAAAGTTTTTGTTGAAAGTTTTTTTTCGAATATGGTTCTGTGTGATGTCAAATGGGGTGGAATTTCCTTATACGGGTCCTAAGGGCACTTCTCCCGGAAGAGCGCGCGCGCACCCATAGACCAGAGCGAGAGAGCAAAAGCAGTACACCCATCAAAACGCTTTGCTGCAGTCACAGGACTTCACGACATCAACAATGTCACCAAAGATGTGTGTTTTTGGTTGTCAGGGCAAAACAACCCTGTACAGCTTTCCAAAGAACCCAGCGTTAATGGGACAGTGGATGGAGTTTGTTTTTCCAGAGCAACAATGGAGTTAAACAAGTGTTTTGTTTGTTCCCTGCATTTCAGAGACATGGTTTTATAAACAAGGCCCAGTTCGACACCTGATTTGTAGCTCGTCTAATGCTGAAAGATGGAGCAGTCCGAGCGATTAAGGTTCACGGTCGTGACTCGTGTTTTGGAAGCAGGGGGTGAGTAAAACTGCTTCAAATGTCTTTGTGTTGTTAGCTATCGACACAACCGACACAACGGGGCACAACCTAACACGGGGTTAGTTGTAACGCGCATGTTTTAACCCTTTCCACACATGCCAGAATGACAAAACTTAGTGTTTTTACTAGTTGCCATATCAACATTATTTAGAGAAAAAAATAGCGCCAAAATTAAATAATCTCTGGAAGATATTACTGAACATGTATTTAACCATAACAAAAGTACATTTCTTACTTAAGTTTAGTTTTCATCTCTGTTTTTTGTGTTTATTTAAAATAAGACAAATACAATATTATTTTAATCTTATATCTGTTATTTAACAGTTGAGATCGTTCTTTAATGGTGATCTTACCGGCAGAAGACACGAGCCACGATTTAAATCCCAGTTGCGCAGATGGGGTGTGTTGTAGCACTGCGTTACAATGAGCCCCTATTAGAAATATGCCATTATTCTATACTTTTATGAATTCTTTTGAGAAACCATGAGAAAAGGGTGAATAATGACTGAGAGTTAATGTTCAGAAATTATTAATTATTATTATATGTGAGATGGTGGGACAGTGGGTTAAACCATGGAACTGATACGGAGAAGGTTGCTGGTTCGATCCCAGCGGTCAACACCAGTGTGTCCTTGAGCAAGGCACTTTACTCCATGTTGCTCCAGGGGGATTGTCCCTGTAATAAGGGCACTGTAAGTCGCTTTGGATAAAAGCGTCTGCCAAATGTAAATATTATGTTTTGAACTATGCTGTCCAGCTGTATTTAGCGATGTCTTTGAAGTCAAACTCAATAATGCCTATATTTTTAATGATTAAAAAATGCAGTCAGTATTTTCCGTCTTACACTTCCATTCTTACGGGGTAAATCAAGAAAAAAGTATACACTGTATTAATTAAACAAAACCACATAATTGTACTAGACATGTGTGCAATTAATGTGGGAAACAATAAATACTCTGAACCCCAAGTGGATTTACACAAACTGAGAAAGTCAAAAAGCGCTGTGCCCCGCTCTCCCCTATTCCATTGTTTTTCTATGTAAACACGCACTAGTCTGATGTGCAAAGCCGTTACGCTTGCTACTGCTAACACTAAATCACATATAATAGTCCATAAACCAAATTATATCCTCATAAACCATGAGTAAAAGTAAATGTTGTAAAACTCGCGCATGACAAGCCACTAAGCAAGTATATAAGTTACAGTTACAGTACATACCATTGAGACGTCCTGCTGGAGTCGTCATTGCTGCTTCTCCTGTTCAATTTCAGCCTCTAGATCTGATTCTGGATCATATATGTATGGCTAAATCTGATTGATCTCCATGGTTTATTTAGGATAATGTTTTTTTCCTCACATTTAAGGATGTCACAGCTTTCAGACGCTCTCAACGCAATAGCTGCGTGCACTCATGACTCTTTAGCCCCGCCCACACAATACGCCTCCAGCCGTTCGTTTTTTTTTTCGGAAAGACTCTTAACAGTGTATCTTTCTTTTATAAATATAATAAAACTAAAGACTTTTCGGAGATATGAAGGATGCAATACTACTCTGTAGGAACTCAAGATTGACATGAGATTGACTTCACCCCCCCTTTAAACAAAGTATGATATGCTTCTCATAGCAATTTTGCTTTCGACAACCAGAGTAAGGTTACAACAATCTGTTTAGTTCTCAACTGATTTTCACATATATGACATTATTTTATGTCTAATCCTGATTTCAAGGTTAGAATGGTCATTAATGTTAGTTTTTATTTTTATTTGCAGGTTTTTAGCCTATGCAGTGTCGTGTTTTCTTCACCACATTAAGACATCCTGATATGCAGAAGACTTCTTGAATGTATTCAGAGTTTTTCCTTATTGAAAATAAGGTATTTTCACCAATTATCCTGTGTTGGAATTGACTTGTTAATAAAGAAATGTGATAAAATGTCAACCCTGTTGTCTGTGTTCTGTATTTTGCTTAATATATTTAGGCTATGTTTTTAGTCATTTTTGTCTTTTGGGCAGTGAGAAATAAACAATTGTGACTACAATTTAAAACATTTAATTGGACCAATCTCACAGTTTCACTGTAAAACATTTCTCCAATTCAAAATTTTCTAGTGACCGCCAAATTGAATTTCTGTGAATTAAATTTGATCAATTCACAGAAATTAAATTTGGCCAACTGAAAAATTTAGATGTGATCGGTCACTAGAACATTTTAAATTGGAGAGGCCTGACATTTTTTTCAGTGTTGGTAAATTAAATTGTTCCATTGGCTCAACATATTATTTCTAATTAAGCCCATGTTAACAGACTATTGCCACAATGGATAAAATTCAATTCACAGAAATTCAATTTGGCCAATTGAAAAATTTAGATGTGATCGCTCACTAGAAAATTTTGAATTGGAGAGGCCTTCAATTTTTTACAGTGTAGAAACCAGACTGTTAATTGGGGTTTTAAACTACTCCTTATTGTCAGAATATGACAAACACTTGAATTCCTTACACTTTTCCAGTCATTTTTCCTTAAATACATTTCTTAATAGAAAAAATGAATGTCTAAGTTTCTGCATATGCTAACGGGTGATATTGTTTCTAGTCATGAAACAGGTTTGTGTCGACTGACTTTGGCATATATCTTCAGCTGCAGTATTAATAATATTACATGTTTTGTCTTAGAAATGCACATTTGACAGTGAGTTGACAGTAGTAGTAGTATAATGAGTTAGGAGGATGCAATATGTACATTAATGTTTTCGCTGAATGCACGCTCTTCTCACTGGATCTCACAGCACTGTTTAGTGTTCGCGTGACAGAGACCGATCAGAGTAAACGGATCTGCTGTAGTGAGCTCACGCTGCCGTTTGGACTTTGACCTGAGCCGTCTGTGTGGCGCAGTTCAAATGAGTAACAATTCGTGCTACATTTTATCAACAAATTCGTCGTCTTTGGGTAATAACTAACGGCTAGTTCACTTTTGATTTAACGTTCGTGGCCTCTTTCACTAATTTTTTCTTCTCGTGTCGAGTTTTCTTTACCAGTAGAGCATGTTCTGGTTAAAAGCTGCATGCTGACTGGCTCTGAATGGCTCGTGTTTATTTCTGCTTTGTGATTGGGTTTTAGAGTAATCTATATTGAGTCCAGAGCTTATCATCGTTATCGACACAAATTTTATCGCGTTTCGATATGATATCGTTTATCGGCCCAGCCCTAGTTCTTAGTAGGGCTGGGTATTGACACAAATTTCACGATTCGATTTCCACTCACAAGCTTTCGATTCGATTTGATTATGATATCGATTTTGGTTCAGTTCGATTCAATATCGATTATTGTGCATATATATATCAGATACAGTACATGGCAAATTTTCTTGAGGAAAAAAAATTCTTAACTACTGTATACATGGTAGTCAGTTGGTACATTACTAATATTGAAGGTTAACATTAACTGATTTAAATGCAAACATAAATTACACTCAATGATGTTTTTTATAATAATAAAGTTATAATGCTAACTTTACAATTACGTAATCATATTTCGACTCCAATATGTAGAATTGTATAATTACAAAGTTAAACATTTTAATGATGGCAATCATTAAAACTTGACGGATTTATTAAAACATGCATTAATATGGAAGAACATTAAAAAAGATAATGAATAGCCCATGTAATATGGTGCATATATTTATCAAAATTCTCATCTCCAAAGTTAATTTTTCTTGCTGACTAACAAGGGGTCTCTGAATCTGGTCTCTTTATGGACACTGGATATGGTTTTTCTGAGGTAAATGTGACATTACGTGACATTGTTCACAAGCTGTTTTACTGATGTCTTTCCGCAATTGAAACACTGATTGAGTGATTACATGTGACGTGATAAAGATTTCAGTGCGCTGTACTAATCTTTTAACATACCTTGACGTTCATTCATGTTTATTTCACACTGTAACGGGTGTTAAAGCGGAGATCCATTCACGTGTGTTTCGCACTGCCGCTTCTCTTGAGCTGAGCTGCGCTACTGTGTCACCACCACATTAAACGGCGTCAAAATGGTATTTCTTTTTTAAAATTTCGTAATAAAATGGACGTAATTTGAAATCTGAGACTTTGTATCTTATCAAAAGTAACAAAGCTCTACAAAGTTACTTTCATTCATCAACTGAAAACAGGATGACTAATCGATTCTTGGGATTTAAAAATCAGTTCTTAGTTCATGTCAGATGGGCTCATGGGTAACATGGTCGAATGCCTTTGCAGAGGCTTTTGTTTTTCTCGATGCTTCTCAGCATTATCAAATTAGGTCATATTTCTTTTCAAGATGCGGGGCTGTTTAATATTTGTGTTCATTTTGCTTACATACTGTATAATATAAATTAATTAATAATTGATCTGACTTGCCTGTTCTGATTGGTTGGTTATGGTCACCAGATCGGCTCCTTTTGAAACACAGACCTCTCGACTGCTCCACCAGTTCAGTTTATCAGAACTGAATAAATACAGATTTCCACGACAAGCTATCCAGCCGTCCACAGAAAGATTACAAGACTGAGCTGTGAGTAATGAATTAAAAAAGACAATTAAACATTTCATTATTTAGATCATAAGGGTCTAATCAAACTTTAGTTCCTTGTGCTTTCCTTGCACTTTAAAAAGTGAAAGAGAGGGAGAAATGTTCTCCCGTTGATGAAATTACAGCCAGAGTTTGTTCATGTAAGTCATGTCAGTTTGCATACACAAGTTTAGACAAAATGTGATGCTTAACAAAACAGTGTTATAAAAAAATACACAAGCCAACTCACCAACACAAAGGGAGAGCGTTTCTTTAACTCTGGTGTCATTGGTTTTAAGCTCCTTTGGTTCTCTCATAACTTGAAGAAAATGGGAAGAATAAAGTTACTCACACAGTTTAGTGAAAAATGTTTATGAAATATTAATGCTTTCTTACTTGTACTGTTCATCTCTTGAGCTGATTTTAAATCGGCAAGCGTATTGACATCTGATTAAAGAGAAAACAATAGCAAAGAAATGATGACAAAGGACGACCTCGCTGTCTATTACAGTTTGAACAATCGGGCAATATAAGTCAAAGGAGAGATATTAAAAGTATAAAGTTTACTAAACTACAAAATTGCACACCTAAGATTGAAATAATCAACAAAAGTTTGAATGAATTTGTACATTAATGCTTCAGGCTGAATTAACTGCAGTTTAATATGAAGGTTTAGTGGTTTAGAAAAAAACTACTGTAGAGCTTTCAATTTAAAATGTTCACTTATTACAATTATATTGTATTATTGTTTATTATTTTTAAATCAACTTCATTATTTTAGGCATCAGAAACTTAATTTTCAATGTAATATCCAGACAAACTTCATATATATTGTTGTATTTAGGTGATCAGCCACAGCGGATATAAAGCCTCAAAGGATAACGCAACAGGACGGCTAACATGTTCACAGGCCTTAAATGTCTCACAATACAATCATGCACAGCTTCATTAACAAAAGAAAATAAGTGCTGTGTTTGACAATGCTTGCTTAATTTGCAGTTTAAAACATCTTTGTCAGAGAAAAGTATGATTTTGAAAAATAAAATAATTCTATTGCATCACTACTGAGATGTTTCTGCTCTACACTATAGATAAAGTAAATGCACCCTGAACACCCTGAGTGCAGCATGAATGCACCCTGAGCAGAGCAAAGATCTAGTATCAGATATACTCACAAATCATCCAGAGAGCGCAGAGACCTCCGAGAGCAAGAACAAGAGAGAAACCCAGAAGAGTCAGAAGAACTTTAGTCCACTTAGGAGAAGTTACAGCTCTCTCTTGCTCTTGGTTTTGAAGAGAGATACCTGGGGTCATGAATGGTGTTAAAATATTCCAAAGATTATATTTTACAAAATAAGTTGGGCTCTAAAAATTGCTAGAAAACCAAAGCTATATGTCTTAACAAGCTGTGTTCCAAATTTTAAGTTGATTTCACAAATATTTAGTCAGCTAAAGGATTTAAAGTACTGTTTCCATTGTAAAGCAATGTCCAATACCAAAAATGTTTTTACTTGGTGAATTTGGAGTGTTTAAGCTTTCGAATGATGGTGCATTTATGATGAATACACAAATATGTGAAGGGGAAAAAAGCAATAATAAAAGCGCAGCAAGTGTCCTGTATCAGGGTACTGACCTTAAACAGGCTAAATAGTGTGAGATGAAGCATTTTACACAAGTCTTTCTGCTGTGATAAATCTTCCTAAAACGTTCTTAAACTCTCTGTCATATCATCTAAACAGAACTGAGCAGAATATATATATATATATATATATATATATATATATATATATATATATATATATATATATATATATATATATATATATATATATATATATATATATATATATATACACTCACCTAAAGGATTATTAGGAACACCATACTAATACTGTGTTTGACCCCCTTTCGCCTTCAGAACTGCCTTAATTCTACGTGGCATTGATTCAACAAGGTGCTGAAAGCATTCTTTAGAAATGTTGGCCCCTATTGATAGGATAGCATCTTGCAGTTGATGGAGATTTGTGTGGGCACATCCAGGGCACGAAGCTCCCGTTCCACCACATCCCAAAGATGCTCTATTGGGTTGAGATCTGGTGACTGTGGGGGCCATTTTAGTACAGTGAACTCATTGTCATGTTCAAGAAACCAATTTGAAATGATTCGAGCTTTGTGACATGGTGCATTATCCTGCTGGAAGTAGCCATCAGAGGATGGGTACATGGTGGTCCTAAAAGAATTTAAACGTGGCATTTAAACGATGCCCAATTGGCACTAAGGGGCCTAAAGTGTGCCAAGAAAACATCCCCCACACCATTACACCACCACCACCAGCCTGCACAGTGGTAACAAGGCATGATGGATCCATGTTCTCATTCTGTTTACGCCAAATTCTGACTCTACCATCTGAATGTCTCAACAGAAATCGAGACTCATCAGACCAGGCAACATTTTTCCAGTCTTCAACTTTCCAATTTTGGTGAGCTTGTGCAAATTGTAGCCTCTTTTTCTTATTTGTTGTGGAGATGAGTGGTACCCGGTGGGGTCTTCTGCTGTTGTAGCCCATCCGCCTCAAGGTTGTGCGTGTTATGGCTTCACAAATGCTTTGCTGCATACCTTGGTTGTTACGAGTGGTTATTTCAGTCAAAGTTGCTCTTCTATCAGCTTGAATCAGTCGGCCCATTCTCCTCTGACCTCTAGCATCAACAAGGCATTTTCGCCCACAGGACTGCCGCATACTGGATGTTTTTCCCTTTTCACACCATTCTTTGTAAACCCTAGAAATGGTTGTGCCTGAAAATCCCAGTAACTGAGCAGATTGTGAAATACTCAGACCAGCCCGTCTGGCACCAACAGCCATGCCACACTCAAAATTGCTTAAATCACCTTTCTTTCCCATTCTGACATATATATATATATATATATATATATATATATATATATATATATATATATATATATATATATATATATATTAGTGGTGTGCCGTTATCGGCGTTAACATGCTGCGTCAACGCGAGACTCTTATCGGGCGATAAAAAAAAATAACGCTGTTAATCTATTCTCAAAATTGGTTTGGGAGCTGGGTCTATACTACGCAAGCTATGGTGACATTCATCTTGATATTTTAGCGCGAATGTACACCAAGCCGAATTGCACTGTAGGGGGCGAAAGAACGAGTCTTTGAACCTGTGTGTGTGCCTACTAGTGTTGTCAAAAATATCCATATTTCGCTATGTATCGATACTGAAATATCTGAAACGATACAATACTCATTTTCTGCAGTATTGATATCAGCTCTCCTCTCCTCTCCGACTGACAGCGAGTGACATGCACCGCCTCCTCTCATGCAGTCTGTTTAATCCTCTGAACATTGCGAACGGGTGTTCTGCTGGACTTTTGTCAGTATTGGTGTGACCGGTCTGAATTTCTTGCGGGGTTGCTCATAACGTTAATTCTACTAATTCCCACAGATTTCATGCTCGATTCTGAAGCGCACACACACATACCGTGATAAAGCCGCCTCTGACATACAAGTGCAAAAATTAGCTCCTTTTTCCAGCTTATTAATAGTCAAATACACTCAAAAATGTCTCAATGCCCATCTTGGTGAGTTTTAACGTAAACACAGTCGTAACCAGCTCACAGGAACAGTGTTTGGATATGCGTGCGTCAGGTCTTAAAGGGACAGAAGTTATTTATTGTTCAAACTACAAAAAGACAAACGATATATACGTACAGCACTTTGGCTAACGTTGTTATTTTTTAAAGTGCTTTATAAATAAATGAGATTGAGATTATATATATATTATATAACATCTTACCTCTGTACAGAGAGCAGTTTCCATCTGAAGCTGTTTCTGAAGGCATGTAATCAACATTTTCGTAGATTGAATCCATTTCTTTAACCTGATAAAATGTGTGAGTGTTTGCTGGAAACAAGGAAGCCACGGAAATATTACTACTGTTGTTACATGTAATATGTACAGACAAAAGAAGTAAGCAAATGGAGGAAAAAGAACAAACAGTTTGAATTGCCTGTATAAAGACATTAAATTTGAAAACAGTCTCGTCCTTTTACATTTAACAAATATTTAAAGAAGACTGTTTCTTTACACACAATAATATGCAGTACATACTGGTGTTGAGGTACTGTTCGCTCGAGTGCGTCTGCGTGCATCTGTGCCCATATTACTACTGTAGAGACACGCAGGAAGACAAAACCTCAAACTCACATCTTAAGAAAGATAGTCGTTCTATCTAGTATCTCAGAGTTCAATGTGGGAAAAGCATGTACAACCCATGAAACGTTTGTCCTTTTTCTACATATTTGGTCACTGGACAGTTGCCAGTATTGAGTGAAGCTAATGTAATGCAACAAACAAGTATGACAATTTTAATAATAGTTGGAAAAACTATAATTACACCGATCAGGCATAACATTATGACACTGATTATCTCTTCATCACGGATGTTCTGCTTGGAAACCTTGGGTCCTGCCATCCATGTGGATGTTACTTTGCCACGTACCACCTACCTAAGCATTGTTGCAGACCATGTACACCCTTTCATGGAGACGGTGTTCCCTGGTGGCTGTGGCTCTTTCAGCAGATAATGCGCCTGCCACAAAGCAAAAATGGTTCAGGAATGGTTTGAGGAGCACAACGAATTTGAGGTGTTGACTCGGCCTCCAAATTCCCCAGATCTCAATCCAATGGAGCATCTGTGGGATGTGCTGAACAAACAAGTCCGATCCATGGAGGTGCCACCTTGCAACTTACAGGACTTAAAGTAAATGGTGAATGGTAAATGGACTGCATTTATATAGCGCTTTCAACAGACCCATGGCCATCCAAAGCGCTTTACATATTGCCTAACATTCACCCATTCATACACCGACAGCGGTGTCAGCCGTCTCCATGCAAAGCGCCATCCAGCTCGTCGGGTGCGGTTGGGGTTAGGTGTCTTGCTTATGGACACCTCGACACTTGATCAGGTGGAACCGGGGATTGAACCACCAATCTTCCGTTTTTTTAGACAACCTACATCGGCCCCAGCAGCAGCCTTCACCTGGTCCGTGTCATGGAGGACACCGTAGGAAGGCGCCCCAGTTCGCTCAGCCCGCCCCGTGCCCCGCTAAACACCAGGCCAAGCGGCTCCTGAGACGGACAGCTCCGGGATGGGAAATTATTTCCAGGAGATGGCAGCAGGGCCAGAATCCCTAATGTGACACCCTAATGCAGCACCCTAATGTGGTTAAAGAAAGAATTGACATTCCCATCCCTGAGCTCCCAGAGACTGGTGACGGCAGTGTGTGCCGCCCCCCGGGCCACTCCGCTCTCGTCCCTCTCTGTCACCAGGCTCCTTTCAGAGCAGACCCCAGTGGAACGTGCGTCCTTCCCTGGTCTCCTTAACCGTGCCCCCACACCGGGACGCCCAAACACCTCCCACGTCCGGGCCGGTAACGCTGCCTCGCTGCCCCACCCTGGGTACGTCTGTGGTCCGAATGACCCGCTGGTGCAGTTCCTGGGAGCCTGGCTTCAGCTTCCGGGACTGTCCCGCTGGGTCGCGAAGACTATCAGGCGCGGCTACGCGATTCAGTTCGCGCAGACGCCTCCCTGCTTCCGGGGAGCCCGCTGCACTATGGTTGGGGCCAATACCCCTGTCATGCGTGTGGAGATTGCCACCCTACTGGCGAAGGGTGCGATCGAGCCTGTCCCTCCAGCCGAGATGAAGTCCGGGTTCTTTAGCCCCTACTTCATTGTACCCAAGAAAATCGGTGGGTTACGACCAATCCTGGATCTGCTCATCTTGAACCGATACCTTCACAGGCTTCCGTTCAAGATGTTGACAGCGAAATGCCTTTTCGAATGCGTTCGTCCGGACAATTGGTTTGCAGCGATCGACCCTACTTCCATGTCTCCATCCTACCTCGACACAGACCGTTCCTACGGTTTGCTTTTGAGGGGCGGGCATATCAGTACGCGGTCCTCCCATTCGGGCTAGCTCTGTCCCCTCGCGTCTTTACGAAGATTGTCGAGGCAGCCCTTGCGCCTCTCCGGCAGCACGGGGTTCGCATCCTGAACTACCTCGATGACTGGCTCATAATGAGTCACTCTCTCGCACAGGTGTGCAAACACAGAGACCTAGTGCTCCAGCACTTAGCCCGTCTGGGCCTTCGGGTCAACTGGGAGAAGAGCAAACTTTGCTCCGTGCAGAGGATCTGTTTTCTTGGTATGGATATCGACTCGGTCGCCATGTGCGCACAGCTTACGAGCGAGCGCGCGCAGTCTCTGCTGACTTGTCTCCGTCAAATCGAGAGCAAGAGTGCGGTTCCACTGAAACTATTTCAGAGGCTCTTGGGGCATATGGCATCTGCAGCCGCGGTGATGCCGCTCGGATTGCTACATATGAGACTGCTTCAGCACTGGCTTCGCGATCGAGTCCCGAGATGGGCATGGTGGTCTGGCACGCTCCGGGTCCTAGTAACTCGGGCCTGCCTTCAGACGCTCACCCCATGGTCGAACCTCAGTTTTCTACGGGCTGGTGTGCCCTGAGAACGAGTTTCCAGGCATGTTGTTGTGTCAACAGATGCCTCCGCCACGGGTTGGGGTGCCATTGTCCAATGGACATGCTGCCGCGGGCTCCTGGACAGGACCCCAGCGCCGCCTACATGTCAATTGCCTCGAGTTGCTGGCAGTACGGTTCGCCCTGCACCGCTTCCGAGTGTTGTTGAAGGGTCAACACGTACTAGTCCGGTCAGACAACACAGCCACAGAAGCGTACATCAACCACCAGGGCGGTCTACGCTCCCGCCGTATGTCTCAACTCACCCGCCATCTCGTTCTATGGAGTCAGAAGCACCTGAGGTCCCTTCGTGCTGTCCATATCCCGGGAGAACTGAACCGTGCAGCCAACGAGCTCTCATGGTCTCAGCCACTTCCTTGAGAATGGAGACTCCATCCCCAGATGGTCCAGCTGATTTGGGAACAGTTCGGCGACGCAGAGGTAAATCTGTTTGCCTCCCACGACTCTTCCCATTGCAGCATGTTCTATTCCCTGACCGAGGGCATGCTCGGCACGGATGCATTGGCACACAGCTGGCCGCGGGGCCTGTGCAAATATGCGTTCCCCCCAATGAGCCTTCTCGCACGTCTTGTGCAAGATCAGGGAGGACAAGGAGCAGGTCATGTTGGTCGCCCCGTATTGGCACGGCCAGACCTGGTTCTCAAAACTGCTACTCCTTGCGACAGCCCCTCCCTGGCCTATCCCTCTGAGGAAGGACCTCCTCACTCAGAGACGGGGCACCCTCTGGCACCTACGGTGGTGGCTACCATCACTTCTGCTAGGGCAGAGTCAACTCGGCATGCCTATGCGTTGAAGTGGGACCGCTTCGCCACCTGGTGTTCTTCCCGCCAAGAAGACCCCTGGAAATGCCCAATCGGGTCCGTGCTCTCGTCCCTCCAAGAAGGGTTGGAGCGAAGGCTGTCTCATTCCACCCTTAAAGTTTATGTGGCCCCAATATCTGCCTACCACGATCTATTGGGGGGGAAAAAGTTAAGTCAGCACGACTTGGTCATCAGGTTCCTGAGGGGAGCCAGGAGACTACATCCTCCTCGCTCTTCCCTCTAAGTAGTCTTAGATGCTCTGCAGAGGTCTCCCTTTGAGCCTTTGCGGTCAGTAGATCTTAAGTTCTTGTCTATGAAGACAGCTCTCCTGACCGCATTGGCCTCCATCAAGAGGGTAGGGGACCTGCAGGCATTTTCGGTGGACGAAGCGTGCCTGGAGTTCGGGCCGGCCAACTCTCACGTGATCCTGAGACCCCGGCCCGTATATGTGCCCAAGGTTCCAATCACTCCGTTCAGAGACCAGGTGGTAAACCTGCAAGCGCTGCCCGTGGAGGGGGCAGACCCAGCCTTGGCACTGCTCTGTCCAGTACGCGCTCTCCGCGCTTACGTAGACAGGACACAGTGTTTCAGGACCTTAGACCAGCTAATTGTCTGTTATGTTGGAGAGTGGAAGGGAAGAGCTTTCTCAAAGCAGAGGTTGTCTCACTGGATAGTGGACACCATTGTTTTGGCTTACCAGCAGCAAGGTCAACCATGTCCCCTTGGGGTTAGAGCCCACTCCACCCGGAGTGTGGCCTCCTCTTCGGCTCTAGCGCATGGCACCTCGCTAACAGACATCTGCTGAGCTGCAGTCTGGGTGACACCGAGCACATTCGCCAGATTCTACAATCTCCGAGTGGAGCCAGTGTCCGACTTTGTACTCGCCCTCTACTAGTGGCCGGTAATGGACTAGGCTCAGGTGTCTTCGCTTACTCGCCATTCCACTCCACGGACTGGATACGTCACCAAGTCGTGCTGACTGGATACTGGAGCAGAGGTGGTGGATTGTGCATCTACATTAACAAAGCTTGGTGCACAAACTCTGCTATTGTTGGGAGTCATTGTTCAGGTAACCTTGAGTTTCTCATGGTTAAATGTAGACCGTTTTATCTACCGCGGGAGTTCACTTCCACCATTATCACTGCAGCCTATATTCCCCCGGATGCTGATGCTAAGCTTGCTATGAAAGAACTTCATGCAGCCATCAGTAAACAACAAACTGAACACCCAGAAGCTGTGTTTATTGTTGCAGGTGACTTTATTCATTCAAACTTAAAGTCAGTGCTACCCAAGTTTCACCAACATGTTTCCTGCCACACCAGAGGAAACAAAACCTTAGACCATGTTTACACAAATATGGCTGGAGCTTACGTTGCAACACCCCTCCCCCACCTGGGACAGTCAGACCACCTCTCTTTGTTCCTCAGCCCCAAATATGCACCCCTCATCAACCGTGTGAAGCCATCAGTGAAGACCATCAAGTTGTGGCCTGCGGGGGCAGATTCCACACTCCAGGAAAGGTTTCTACACACAGACTGGAGTATGTTTGCTTCTCAAGCCACCAGTGGCGCTCACATGGACATTGACTCGTATACCTCCTCTGTATTGGATCATATCAATACCACCATTGACAGTGTTACAACCCAGAAACAGATCACCACATACCCAAATCAGAAGCCTTGGATGAACAGGGAAGTGCGACTCCTGCTGAAGTCACGCAATACTGCCTTCAGATCAGGTGATGCACAAGCCTACAGTACATCCAGAGCAAACCTGAAGAGGGGCATCAAAAAGGCCAAGCACTGCTAAAGATAGAGGGACACTTTTCCAACTCTGACCCTCGACGCATGTGGCAGGGTATTCAGGCCATCAGCGACTACAAACCCACCCACTCCACCCCCGCAGCCACTGATGTCAACTTCCTGAATGAGCTAAATTACTTTTATGCTCGCTTTGAAAGAGACAACAGAGAAACTGCCACCAAGCTCAAACCCTCAGCTGACCACCCACCAATCACACTCTCCTCCACAGATGTCTGCAAGGCACTGAGCCGGATCAACGCGCACAAGGCTGCTGGACCAGACAACATCCCTGGTCGTGTTCTCAGGGCATGTGCGGAGCAGCTCGCTGGGGTTTTTACAGACATTTTCAACCTGTCTCTTGCCCAAGCAGCTGTACCATCATGCTTCAAACGCACTTCCATTGTGCCAGTGCCAAAACACTCTAGCCCGAGGTGCCCTAATGACTACCGCCCTGTAGCATTCACACCCATCATTATGAAGTGCTTTGAGCGGCTGGTCCTGGAACACCTAAAAGACTCTATACCATCCACTTTGGACTCACACCAGTTTGCCTACCGCAGCAATAGGAGCACAGAGGATGCCGTTTCCATGGCACTGCACTCTGTGCTCACCCATCTGGACCAAAAGAACACTTATGCACGCATGCTGTTTGTTGACTTCAGCTCAGCATTCAACACTGTCATCCCAACCAAGTTGATAGCCAAACTTGGTGACCTGGGCATCAACACTTCAATGTGTAACTGGATTTTGGACTTCCTAACTGACAGACCCCAGAATGTTCGATCAGGATCCACCTGCTCCACGTCCATCACACTCAACACTGGTGTACCACAGGGCTGTGTGCTAAGTCCGTTTCTCTACTCCCTCTTCACCTCCGACTGCAAGCCTGTGTATGGATCTAATTCAATTGTCAAGTTCGCGGACGACACTACGGTGATTGGGCTCATCAGCAACAACGATGAGACTGCCTACAGGGAGGAGATCCAGCACCTGGCCACATGGTGCACTGAAAATAACCTGCTCCTCAACACCACCAAAACGAAGGAGCTCATTGTGGACTTCAGGAAGGAGTCAAGAGGCACACACGACACCATCCACATCAATGGAATGGCTGTTGAGCGTGTCTCCAGTTTCAAGTTCCTGGGGATCCACATCTCGGCGGACATGTCGTGGACAACCAACACCTCCAGCCTGGTCAAGAAGGCTCACCAGTGCCTCTTCTTCCTGAGGACACTGAGGAAGAATCAGCTCTCCTCGGCTATCCTGGTGAACTTCTATCGCTGCGCAATAGAAAGCATCCTGACCAACTGTGCGGCAGTATGGTATGGGAGCTGCTCTGTTGCGGAGCGCAAGGCACTGCAGCGGGTGGTGAAAACTGCCCAGCGCATCACAGGGACTCTACTACCTGCCATCGAGCACATCCAGAGGAAACACTGTTTGCATCAAGCTCGCAGCATCCTCAAGGACTCCTCTCACCCAGCCCAGACTGTTTTCTCTCCTGCCCTCTGGCAGGCGTTTCAGGATCCTCCGGACCAGGACCAGCAGACTTAAGAACAGTTTTTTCCCCAGAGCTGTCTCTTTGCTGAACTCAAACCCCCATTGATCCATTTTCCTCATAAACTGCTAACTCTCCTACCTCACATCTGCCTTCACTTTGTTATTTGCACTACTGACTGTTTATTACAGTAACAACTGTTTACATTTGCATTTTGCACTACCATACCTTTACTGGATTATGCTCATTTGCACTGCTGACTGTATTTATAGTACCTATGTTTACACTTGCATTTTGCACCATACTTCTAACTTTAATATGCAACCACTTTCCACTGCACTTTCCACTTTTTTTCGGATGGCTCTGTCCATAATTTATTGCACTACCATAGTCCACTGATATTCCTCATATTAGCCTAACATATTACTGTATACCTCTATCTGTAAAATTCTGTTTATAGTAATAGCCATCTGTTTATTATATTCATAGTACATATTCACCTGTAAATTCTGTTTATAGTAATAGCCATCTGTATATTTACTCACTGTACATATTCACCTGTAAATTCAGTTCTGTTTATAGTAATAACCATCTCTCTATTTATACATATTTATATATATTCAGTACATATCCATGTCCTGCACTTACGCAACCATTGTATATCCTGCACTTGCTGCTATTGCACTTCTGGTTAGACCTAAACTGCATTTCGTTGCCCTGTACTTGTACTTGTGTAATGACAATAAAGTTGAATCTAATCTAATCTAACGTGCGATATATTCCTCAGGTGAGCTTCCCGAAAGCCCTGAGTTCCTCCAGCACTGTCGACGCTGACATCAGTAAGTCTTCCCTTTCGAGCCCAGACCCTCATGTCCGGCCAGGTGCCCCGTGTGCATGGTTCCCTCCGGTGACCCCCACACGTGTATTTCCACCTTAAGCCTCCTCAGTGAGCAGGTGTCTTTCCCTTGGCAAGTCCCTGTCACCCCTGGGGTTAAAAATCCACCTTCGGCTTGTACCGCAGAGTTCTCCATACGCAGCCCTCAGCGGGTCATATGTGTACTCTCTAAGTCCTCCCTATTTTTGGCATATCTCCACTGGAATATGCTTCCCAGTGTACCTTGGTAATCCTGTGATAAGTGGGAGTCCTTCGTCCATACTAGTCTTACAACAGGGTACTCACACTTACGCAGGGCACTGGAAGACAGCCGAGTGGTGTCACTGTATTTGGACCCCCATTCATTAGTCACTAACGTTACGTTGTAGTGACTGAACGAAAGGGAACGTCTCGGTTACGTATGTAGCCCTCGTTCCCTGAGGAGGGAACAGAGACGTAACGTCTCTTTGCCACCTCCGCTGTGCTGATGGAACGCGGAGTTCAGTCTTGGCTCCGCAGCAGTAACATAATGCGATGTTGCCAGCGTACTTCCTTATATACCCAAGATGTGGGGAGGAGTTATGCATGCAAATTCTGCATGCCCATGGCATTGGCACTGCCATTGGCCGCTGTTAAATTCCTCGAAGTTAATTGGCTTCTAAGCGAAACCCCCATTCATTAGTCAATGGAAGCTTTAGCGTAAGTTCTGCCAGGAAGACTTAATTGTCATGTCACTTTAATTTTATCTATCCAATCACATGCTAAATACCTGGGTATAAAAGATCGGTACTTACACATGTCTGAGTTCGCAGATGCTGACGCTCCAATTCAGTTGTACGCGTCACTTGCCGACCAAAATGTCGAAAGACACGCAATTCGTTTGCGACTACTCCGACTCTGACGACGATTTCGTTTCTCCATCTCCTCCTGCTGCACGTCGCAGCTCACGCATTCAGAGCCGTACCTCTCCATGGGCTCAGATGTCATCCGATGAGATAATTAAAGCTCTCGAGGAAGCCGGCATACCGGTTAGCCAAGGCCTTTCCAGAGAAGATTTACACCTTCTGGCCCAGAACACTTTCGGTATTCCACCAGTTTCTGGTTCTTCAAAAGCCTCAACTTCGGGAGTTCAAACCAAACCAACCGGCAAGAAAAGATCCGGTAAATCAACTTCACCTCACCCAGCAAAAAGATCATCATTAACTGCTCAGCTACCATCTTCTCCACAAAGAGTTGAACCTTCAGACACGAACGATCAGCTTCTTCTTGCAGTTCAAAGCCTCGCTCAAACCGTCAAAGGGTTGGAATCTAAAATGTCGACTTTTGAACATCTTATTTTAAACCCCAACCTCAGCTCAGACCCGTCCACGATCTCATCAATGATTCCTCAGCCCCGTCCTCTCTCATTCGGATCAAGAAACCCTTCGAACGAGCCTTCTACATCTTCTACCTTGCCTACTCCTCTAAACTCGATTCAGACGCCTGTTCAAGACGTTCATGCACCACCGGCTTCTCCAAACTTTAACCTCTCCACAGCAGCTCCTGCTCAAACTTTTGGTAGGCGTTTTGTTTCACCAGCCGCTGTAACCGTGTCTCCTCACCTAAGAAACAACATCATCCAAGGTAAGGATGTTAATCTGGCTTCTTTGTTACTTCCTTCACCCGCTGCCGACAGAAAGATGGTGGATTGTGGGGACGTGGCAGTTCTTCTTAAAACTTCCGATCCTCGCCTTCAACGCAATCTTTCATTTGGTGAATTTGTCATTGCTTTCGGCATATACAGAGACATTTTGTGCCAAAGCTATCCAGAGAGAAGGGAAGAGTTAGATCTCTATTTATCCATGATTGCGGATTTCAGCCAACGATACGGGGGCACGTTGTTCTATGAATACCACAAATCACTCTCTGCTAAATCTGCTTCATTTATCGCACTCTTCAATTCAAGGATAGACTGGTCAGTTACAGACACGGAACTGCTCGTCCGTCATTTCGGCGGCCAAAAGATTTCGCTTCTCCTCCTTTTTCTCCCTTTCGAGTTAATTCTATTGGCATTGCAACGCGTAAATATTCTGGCAAAAAGCGTCTCATTTTCGATATGTCTTCTCCTCATTCCTCTAACATAGCAAGTGTTAATGAGTGTATTCCTCTAACTCCTTTTTCTCTACACTATGCCTCGGTCGATAATGCCATCCAGTTAATCAAGTTAGCTGGCCAAGGTGCTTGGTTAGCTAAAGCTGACATTACAGACGCTTTCAAAACCATGCCAATCCACCCTTCTGACTGGCATCTTTTTGGAGTTAAATGGAATTCTAAGTTCTATTTTGCTGTAAGGCTCACATTTGGGTGTAGGAGTAGCCCCCATATATTCAACAGTCTCTCCGAAGCTTTGTGTTGGATCCTGCTGAATGTCTGTAAGCTTCCTTTTGTTCTGCATTTACTTGATGATTTTTTGTTGATTGATTTTCCTAATTCTCAATCTTCCATCCTCGACATACTTAAACAGGTCTTTAGTGACGTTGGCGTGCCCCTCTCTGCAGAAAAAACATTGGGTCCCTCTACTTTGCTCGAATTTCTTGGCATTTCTCTCGATACGGTAAAAATGCAAGCTTCTCTTCCTCACGAAAAACTCTCAAGGATCAGATCCTTTCTGGAAAATTTTTCTTCTTTACGCGTCGTTTCGAAACGTGATATACTTTCCCTGCTCGGTCACCTAAATTTTGCCATGAGTATAATTCCGCAAGGCAGGGCTTTTATTTCTCGGTTGCTAACATTGGCTCATTCTACACAAGACCTAAGCGACTCGCTACAGTTAGACGAAGGATGTCTGTCAGATATAAAATTTTGGACTCAGTTGCTAAATGGCTGGAACGGCATTTCTTTCTTTTATAATGATGCTTTTGAATCATCAGCAGACCTACATCTTTTCACAGACGCCGCCCCGTCCATTGGATTCGGGGGGTTCTTTCAAGGACAATGGTTTGCAGAGGAATGGCCAATAGCATTTCCCGTGTCTAATTCTGGCTCAGTTTCTTCCGCGCTCTACGAGTTTTATCCCATAGTTATAGCCAGTGTAATTTGGGGTCCAGAGTGGTCAAGGAAACGCATCATGATGTTCTGCGATAACGAAGCCGTCGTTGCCATCATTAATAAAGGCAGATCATCTTGCCCAAAGATTATGCCTTTCGTGAGACGCCTAATCTGGCAATCAGTTGTCTTTAATTTTATCATTAAAGCTGCTCATATACCCGGACACTCCAATGTCATTGCTGATGCACTATCTCGCTTTCGTTTTCAGACTTTCAGACAGCTTTGCCCTTCAGCCAGTATGGATCCCACACCTTGCCCTCCCCTATCAGCAGCGATGTTAAATTAGACGACTTGGTCAGATCAGCCAGACATTATATGTCTAAAGGAGTAGCTCCTTCTACCTATAAAGCTTACACTTCCACTTGGTCTTCTTTTTTAATGTTTTGCTTTTCCTTTCAGATTCCTTTATTTCCCATTTTGATTACAACTGTCTGCTCCTTCCTAGTCTTTAATTTCGAGAAACGCAATCTTAAATCTTCTTCTATTCGGAGATTACTTGCAGGAATTCAATTTTACGCAAAAATTTTTAATCCGGATTTTCCGAGTCTTTTTTCTGCTCCTTCCATTCGGCTATTGCTAAAAGGCATTAGTAAATCCTCTAGTAATTCTCCAGATAAACGGTTGCCTTTTACGTTAACCGTATTGCAAAGATTAATTACTTCCATCCGTAACGGGCTATTTTCCACATATACTAATATTTTACTAGAAGCTGTGTTTCTAACTGCTTTTTATGGGTTTATGCGCCCGGGAGAATTTACTTCAGCAACCAATCATTTCGATCCTGGCCATGGTCTTTCCTTCTCTGATTTACACTTTTCACCTAATTTCTTTACACTTTTTCTAAAGCACTCTAAAAATGATTCTGAAGGTGCTGGAGTCACACTATCAATTTCTAAAATTGGCAACAATTTCTGTCCCTTCTCATCTATGCTCAAATTTCTTAAAGTTCGGCAGAGATCTCCAGATTATTCCCCTCTATTTATCCTACCTAACGGAGCACCTCTCTCTAAAGCCTGGTTTAGGAATCACTTAGTCGTTGTTCTCAAAAGTTGCAGCCTATCTCCCTCCCAGTATACCGGCCATTCCTTCAGGATTGGGGCAGCTACTACAGCAGCTGAACGTGGCATTTCTACAGCAGCCATCAAGATCCTGGGCAGATGGTCTTCTTCTGCATTTGAGTCCTATATAAGACCTGATTCAAAAATCATCCTCGAAGCTCAGCAAGCTCTCCAGTAACAGTTCAGGTAAAATCCTTATGCAAATACTGGTGGTGGTTATATAAAAAAAAAAAAAAAAAAAAAAAAAAAAAAAATTTTTGTGGCCCGGAGGCCTTGTCTCTGTGGTCTAACAGACCGTGTGGCCCTGCGGCCTTGTCTCTGTGGTCTAATAGACCGTGTGGCCCTGCGGCCTTGTCTCTGTGGCCCGGCGGCCTTGTCTCTGTGGCCCTGCGGCCTTGTCTCTGTGGCCCTGCGGCCTTGTCTCTGTGGTCTAACAGACCGTGTGGCCCTGCGGCCTCGTCTCTGTGGTCTAACAGACCGTGTGGCCCTGCGGCCTTGTCTCTGTGGCCCTGCGGCCTTGTCTCTGTGGCCCTGCGGCCTTGTCTCTGTGGCCCTGCGGCCTTGTCTCTGTGGTCTAACAGACCGTGTGGCCCTGCGGCCTTGTCTCTGTGGTCTAACAGACCGTGTGGCCCTGCGGCCTTGTCTCTGTGGCCCGGCGGCCTTGTCTCTGTGGCCCGGCGGCCTTGTCTCTGTGGCCCTGCGGCCTTGTCTCTGTGGTCTAACAGACCGTGTGGCCCGGCGGCCTCGTCTCTGTGGCCCTGCGGCCTTGTCTCTGTGGTCTAACAGACCGTGTGGCCCGGCGGCCTCGTCTCTGTGGCCCTGCGGCCTTGTCTTTGTGGTCCTGCGGCCTTGTCTCTGTGGTTATACATGTTTTATATATAAATATATATATTATATAAAACCAAAATGGCCAAATGTACATTTATGCAGCAGCAGATATGAATTGCTCACGTGTAGTACTCATCTACAACTATAAATTCAAGTTCTGTTTAATCATGAAGTGGCCTTTAGCCATCAGCAGGTGGAGTTCCATGTTCACGCTTAACATGTTAACTCTTATTCTTCTTCTTTGTAGGAATCCCAGGATACAAGACCGGTGGGTCTATTTTTATTTTTCACCATTTTTGGGGGGTAGGATAGGCTCCGTCCAGGTGGAAGTATTCTTCCACTTATTCTTGGGGGTCGGCTGCGCCTCTGCCTTCGTCTTCAGGCAGGATATGCAGAGTCCGGACCCTCAGATTGCGAGCTACGGACGGGGCCTATGCCAATATACTTTATTGCTTGCTGGGTTGTTAATAAATGGATAATTGTCACAGTATTTATTCTCCCGAGTCTTTCTGGCAGAAATGGAAGCTTTAGCGTAAGTTCTGCCAGGAAGACTTAATTGTCATGTCACTTTAATTTTATCTATCCAATCACATGCTAAATACCTGGGTATAAAAGATCGGTACTTACACATGTCTGAGTTCGCAGATGCTGACGCTCCAATTCACCGCCATCCTCCCCACCACCTCCAAATCAAATCCTTCCCTACATCCACCCCACCACCACCAGGATGGTCCCTTCCATACCTCCAAGGGGGGGTCGGCTGCGCCTCTGCCTTCGTCTTCAGTCAGGATATGCAGAGTCCGGACCCTCAGATTGCGAGCTACGGACGGGGCCTATGCCAATATACTTTATTGCTTGCTGGGTTGTTAATAAATGGATAATTGTCACAGTATTTATTCTCCCGAGTCTTTCTGGCAGAACTAACGTTACGTCTCGGTTCCCTCCTCAGGGAACGAGGGTTACATATGTAACCGAGACGCAACATGTGCTTCAAAAGACAGAGTACTGTCAAGGATGACACCCAAACTTTTTACCTGATTAGACAGAGGAACAGAGCAGTTATTTATTATAACAGATTAAATGTTTGACTTAGCTATTGAATGTTTTGATCCAATGAGTAGAATCTCTGTTTTACTATTATTCAGCTTGAGAAAATTACCTGAAAACCAAATTTTTAATTAATCTAAACATTCAAAAAGAGCAGATGGGGGAAACTTTAAGGAAGGTTTAGAAGACAGATAAAGCTGGGTGTCATCAGCATAACAATGAAATTGGATGCCATATTTCCTGAAAATAGTGCCAATTGGTAAAAGATAGATAATAAACAAAAGAGGTCCCAAAACAGAACCCTGAGGCACACCAGAGGAAACATAAGTGGGTTTTGATTTAAACTGTTTAAGTTGTACAAATTGAATGAGGTCGTTACGATAAGAACAAAACCAACTTAAAGCCATTCCAGTGATACCAATAGATTCCAATCTGGGACTTTTCTGGGAATCTAAACAGTTATTTTGTCTATATAGGGTGGATATAGGGTTATATATAGGGTTTTGAGCACTGTGACTGTTTATAATGCCAAATTGACTATTCTTTGGGGCTCTTGAATGACATTTACCCCTTTTCCATCAAGGCAGTGCTGGTGCTAGTTCGGAGCCAGAGCCTAGTTTCAAATCGGTTCATTGTGTTTCCACACCCAAAGCATCAGCTCCGAGCCGTGAAAAGTGGTTCTTAAGTAGCACCAAAACATTGAGAAGTATAAGAACCGATTGCGTCAGGCACTGGGGGCGGGGTTACCGTGACCTACAAGGCCAACCTCTCTTGACCATTGACAATAATATCCTAATATTGATCCAACGCTAAGAGCATGTAGCAACAAACCGTATGATTAAGGACTCTAGTTTATGAGCATAAAATACAAACATCACATCACCTGTAAAACAAACAAGACTTTATTATCTAGACTAAAGGCTACAAACATGCACATTGTTTAGCTTAGACATGAAATTATGGTAGTGTTTGAAGGTACATTCAGTTTTTAGTTAACGCACCTAGCTTGATACTTGCATGTACTGCCTGTTTGAAAAAAGTGTCCTGATGCAATTTGTTGAGGCTTGATCTTTGCTGAATTATTGTTGAGCGAGTACAGGTTTGATGCAGAGGGTCTTTGATAAATGAAACGGTGTCTGTCAATGTTTTCTTCTAGTCGGCGATCATCATCGTCATCATATTCATGTCAGAACATCTAACTCCCCCAGACTCTCCTCCCTACTTTAACCGTGAGCGAGCCAATGAGAAGTTTGAAGAAAGAAAGTTCCAGCATGGTGCTGGAAAATTGGATGTTAACCCTTGTGTGGTGTTCATATTTTTGTTATTCTGCCAGTGTTCGTGGGTCTGGTGAACCCACTGCATTTTGGGGTATTTAATTGAACACAATCAAACCATTTTATGCTAAAATACTCTACAGATGGTTTCTTCATCCCAATTACAAGCAATATAAACAGCACATATGGTTAACATTTGCCCTTTACCTTTGTTAGATCACATTTATGTATTAAAGTGCTTCTTGTTTTTTGTTTATTTTTTTAATAAAATGTAATAAAAAAAAGAAAATCTATTATAATCAAGATATTAGTGGAAAGAATTTAACAAATCTACAAATGAAGCAAGGTTTTTCATAACTATTGATTTTTATTTATTTGAACCTTATTAGAAATTTAACCCATTCAGGTCACAGGTAACCCATTCCTTCGTTTTGGAATTAGCTGATGCTCAATCTCATTCTCTTTTTCAAAGTCACTATCAGAGTTTGAATTTTAAGAAATGTGATCCTCACATTCTGAAAGCTCTTTCGCTACAGCAGGGGGGACGAACTCCGTTCCTGGATAACCTCAGTCCTGCAGAGTTCAGGTTCCAACCCAGATCAAATCACCTGCCTAGATTTCTAGGCTGTGTCCGAAACCTGGAAAATGCTGCCTTCGGAGGACACAATGTGGAAGGAAGGCATCAAGGCACGTCCAAATCTAATGTTAGCTTCACTTTCTGTCTCCTGAGATACCTTTATCTGATCGAATTTTGAAGGCAGCATATTTGTATCCTTCGCTGCCTTTGCTATGCCACAATCATGTGCTTTCCATTTTTGTGACAGTTGAGCTGGGAAAGCCTGTCAGTTTGCCTGTCAGTTTGTATGTAAGATTTTCTACTTCTGATGTAATTTCTAGCGAGAAACTACTAATTTAGTTAAAGTTAAATATTTGTTTAGTTCTCACTAAAGCTCTCTCTATTTTGCTGTAGATCATTAAACGGTTACACTGCCTAAGAAGTCTGTCCGAAATTAGTTTCGCGAGGCGCCTTCATGCACAAACACTGCCTGCAGAGTCATTGTCTGATAAGGCAGCGAGGCAACGAGTCAGCTGCCTAGGTTTTCGGACGCAGCCTCTAGTAACCATTCATGCCTTGATTAGCTTGTTCAGGTGTGTTTGATTAGGGTTGAAGCAAAACTATGCAGGACTGTGGATCTCTAGGGCCGACATTCACCACCCCTGCTCTACATCATCAAAATCTTCACTCTCTTCCAAAATCACTTGCAAGGCCCTCTGACTAGCAAATCTTTTGACCATCATGATCAGTTGTGATAAGGAACCACACTGGCAAAGCTATGTTTATTGTGTCCCGCCCCCAAGTTGCAGCTGGGATAGAGTATGAGAAAATAAAGATTGGTTCCCGCAAGACAAGAAAATTTGCAGGAAAATGAGAGCAGACTGTGTTGGTGCTTGAATTTTGCAAAAATGTTGCAAACTTGTGCGGGAATGGCAGGGGCAGAAACGCAAAACTCACACACGTCTAGTTCACTATCTTTATGGGGACTCTCCATAGACGTAATGGTTTTTTTATACTGTGCAAACTGTATATTATCTCCCCTTATACTAACCCTGCCCATCACACACACACAAATACAAACCCAAAACTACAGGCATTTTTACATTCTTCAAAAAAACTCATTCTGTAATTACAAGCTTGTTTCCTCATGGAGACCTCAATTTATGTCCCCATGGTGACACAAGTCCCCATAAGTCAGTATTCATTCAGGTTGAAGTCATTCAGGTTAAAGCTACTGAAATTAGCCGCGCAGGGAAACAGCCAATCAGAGCAGAACTCCACATTAATATTCATGACCCTTCCAAATAAGGCAAAAACAGACCATTTCATTCTAGAGTTGTAAATTGACCTGTAAAACCCTATCTGGACAATTTTTGCCCTTAAATAAGTAACATACCCAGATATCTCAATTTAAAATATTGTTTCAACTCATTCTAGGGCACCATTAAAGGTAGAGGTTGCTGCAATAGTGACACCCAGTAGAGGAAAGAGAGAAAAAAAAACAATAACAGAAGGCAAAAATGAGTTCATGCACTGCAGTCTAAATCTTATTGTCATTGGAAAATTGTCCTTACGTTTTACTTCACAGTAATATTTATTCTGCTCAGAACGGCTGCCATGGACTGTTTTACATGATAAGATAAGTTGAGAAGAGTTATTAGATATGAAAAAGCTTTTGTGTGAGCAGCTCTGAATGTTCTAGTCACGTTTAACGAAAAGCAATGTGTCAGTTGTCAACAGTAAAGGGTAATGGATATTTTTTTTCACAAATAAACAACTTCTGCTTTTTGCAAGAAGCATCAAACCAAGCGTTTAATTTGCCGCCAATATATCCCAGACTAGCACAGTTTTCTCCAGAGGGATCCTCCGCCCTCCAGTTATCAGGTTCATGGTTCCTTATCCGTACAGCCCAGAACCTTTAGAAGCAGAAACAAACACTTAACATTGACCTCATGGAATTCCAAATGTAACAGCTACTATTTGCATGCTAAACTGTGATTGTTTTTTCTTTTACATTATTTTGTATTCTGAATTGTTATATTGGTCTTGTGTTCCTTGCATTTATCTATTATTATTAGCTAGGAAATACAAATCTAGTTTGTTTTATTTGCTTTTTGTCAATTGGCCGTAAATTTCACAATTGAGATAGCCTACTTGTTATTATTGATTAATAGTACAGTCAAAAAAAAAAGGTTCCATATGGCACCAAAAATGGTTCTTCGTCGTAATCATAGAGGAACCACTTTTGGTGGCCATATCTTAACATGTTCTGTATATAGCACCTTAGTCAAAGAACCGGTGAAGAACCGCTGAAGAACCACCAAAGCACCAAAATTGGTGCTATATAGAACTTAAAAAGGTTCCCCTATGACTACGAGCCAAGAACCATTTTTGGTGCCATATAGAACCTTTTTTTTTTAGAGTGTAGATTTATGACAGATGCAGTAGTTCTTACTGTACTCCAGTTTCAGTGAGAGTTTGGTTGTTCACCCAAACCCAGTGTCCTTCAGTGTCCAGATCATTGAGACCAATCCAGTGTGTCTCATTCATTTTAGAGACCAGGAAGTCCTAGAAAAACACAGGATCTGTATTGCTGTGCACTCAGAAAAATAAAGATGCTGGTGCCGCTTCAAGCAAAGAATAGTCTTTTTTTTAAATAAATTGTTTTTTTAAAGGTCCCGTTCTTCGTGTTTTTTTGAAGCTTTGATTGTGTTTACAGTGTGCAATATAACATGTGTTCATGTTTCGCGTGTAAAAAAACACAGTATTTTTCACACAATTTACTCATCTGTATACCGCTGTTTTCACTGTCCTAAAAACAGGCTGATGAGTTCCTTGTTCTATGAAGTCCCTCCTTCAGAAATACGTAACGAGTTCTGATTGTGCCAGCGGTTCCCGTGTTGTGATTTGACCGCAGCTTAGCGCACGTGGCACGGTTCCTGTGTTGTGATTCGACAGCAGCTTAGCACACGTAACTTGCACGGAAAGGTCACGCCTCTTAACGGGAGATGTATACGCTCAATGATCTCTACAGCGTCCCTGGGAAAGCCAAACAAAGGTGATTTGACTCCGGGATGAAAATAACAGCGTCTCGACGACATGGCGACAAACACAGTCAAACGCAACACTTCCATTTCTCCACGCAACACTTCCTCTTCTCCACGTGGGAGAGCAACAAGACCACGCCCCCTTTTTCGTGTATTCTTGTGGGCGGAGGTTAGTCTGTTCTACTGTTCTACTGACGTAATTAAAGAAGGAAGTACCAGGATGTAGTCCAAGCCAGCCTTTCGCTGTAGGCTTTGAAAGGGAACTTCTGTTAAATAAAATATCTCGCTTGGCATTGAACTTTGAGCTTTATAATTTTACAGGTATTATTTATGCTCTAACAGCAACATTACACACTAACTAAAGTTTGAACAGTGGGATCACGAAGAACGGGACCTTTAATAAAATGCCTCCGGCTCACCTGTTCTTCTTTGCTGGTTATGGTGACCAGGTCAGCGTGTTTTGATGTGCAGACATTTCTGCTGTTTGACCAGCTGAGTTTATCATTGCTGAAGATGTAAACCTTTCCACGACTAACTATCCAGTCATCCAGGTAAGAAGACTGAGCTGTGAATATTAAAGAATAAAAATGTGTAGTTAGTCCATTAATAATACATGTTTTTTGTTGTTGTTGTTGTTGTTGTTGTTGTTTTGTTATGTGAAACACTGTCTCACCATAGCACTCACCTTCATAAAAGGACAGCCATTCTCTCAGACTGTTGTACCTGGATGTAAGTTTCTCAAACTTTCTCTCCATGACTGGTACAGAGAAAATCAATAGTAAAGATTTGAAAAAGGAAGAAACCATTTCACTCACAACCACAAAGTTGAAATCTATAATTTCTTAAAGGTCCCATTCTTCGTGATCCCATTGTTCAAACTTTAGTTAGTGTGTAATGTTGCTGTTAGAGCATAAATAATACCTGTAAAATTATAAAGCTCAAAGTTCAATGCCAAGCGAGATATTTTATTTAACAGAAGTTCCCTTTCAAAGCCTACAGCGAACGGCCGATTAGGACTACATCCTGGTACTTCCTTCATTAATTACGTCAGTAGAACAGACTAACCTCCGCCCACAAGAATACGCGAAAAAGGGGGCGTGGTCTTGTTGCTGTCCCACGTGGAGAAGACGAGGAAGTTTTGCGTGGAGAAGAGGAACTGTTGCGTTTGAGTGTGTTTGTCACCATGTCGTCGAGACGCTGTTATTTTCATCCCGGAGTCAAATCACCTTTGTTTGGCTTTCCCAGGGACACTGTACTTAGAGATCATTGAGCGCATACATCTCCCGTTAAGAGGCGTGACCTTTCAGTACAACGTGCGCTAAGCTGCTGTCGAATCACAACACAGGAACCGCTGGCACGTGCGCTAAGCTGCGGTCAAATCACAACACGGGAACCGCTTGCACAATCAGAACTCGTTACGTATTTCTGAAGGAGGGACTTCATAGAACAAGGAACTCTTCAGCCTGTTTTTAGGACAGTGAAAACAGCGGTATACAGATAAGTCAATTGTGTGAAAAATACTGTGTTTTTTTACACGCGAAACATGAACACATGTTATATTGCACACTGTAAACACAATCAAAGCTTCAAAAAAACACGAAGAACGGGACCTTTAATTCCCTGACATTAACACTATTACTCCCTCTTTCCCATTCTCTCAGATGTACTTTTCCTCTAAATTAAGCTTTTTTGATTGTTTACATTATATTTCCTGATCTTCAGATTCTTGTTTGAACAGTTGTTTTTTAGTGTTTGAATATTCTACCACATTCTTATATAACACGTTTGCAATAGACATTATAGAAAATGATGGAATGCTTTGGAATGTTTCGCTCATTGAATGGGCTTCATTATGAACAAAAAAAGTGTCATGCACTATAGTAGATGCTTATGAAATATATTTTACTCACTTGCACTGCAATTCTCTTGGGCAGACAGTTGCATTATGTTGTGCTGCTGCCTGTTCAGTAATTCAAAATCTGAAAGTGTATCTAATCTTAATATCTTAATAGAAAACAATAGCAGTAACATTAGCCAAGTTTCCATCCACTTTTTATGCTGTTTTGTTATCGACAAAGTGAATATGCATTAAAAAAGATTGAGAAATTTGCTGTATCCAGCCTGTTTCCATCCAATTGGCTTTTTAGCGATTAATGGTATGGCTAACCGTATTGTATTGCTTAAAAAAACTGCCCTCAAGTCGTTTCCATTCATAATTTTGCGTCTTTCGCATCCCAAATATTTGTAGAATAATAAACCTATTACTAAATTAGGAAATATTAGGAAATCAGAAGATCACGGCATAAGGATGTCTGTCAGGACTGCATGTAACTGCCTTTATGTGATGAAGCCCATGGATTTGTACCAAAAAGTGGTTTTGGTCTATACAGCTAATTTTGCCCTTCATGACAACTGTGATGGGGGTGAATTTTTTTTATAATTCATCCATTTAAATTATATTAAGCCTTACATTCCTGCATAATTAGGGGCGTGGCCACTTGAGTGACAGGTGGATTGCACTATGGTCGAGCTAAGTGGGCGTGGTGGTGTCAGCAACAGGGCACCTCATCTCCATCTACGTCCCGCCTTTTTTTAAAGTGAGGACCAATCGGCCAGTGGCCGACAGTGAATTAATCGCCTGTTTGATCAATTAATCCTCTCAAATCAACTCTTGACTTGTCTTGCCAATAATAAAATCCATATATATATAACACTTCAAGCATATCACAATGTAAGTTTAAATGTTTACTATCACCACCACAGTAAAAGCACATTTTTGACAAGCTGAGGCTGGCTCGCACGCACCGGCGCCTGCAAACGAAACGGGCTACACAATCTAAACTATAAAAATAAAAACGTGTCTTACCTTACACCTCTCCGCAAAATGAATATAAATCCAATCTTCAATTTACACTCTATAGGCTCTAGAGTTCTCTAAAAAAAAAAACTCGAAAAAAAAAAGGTTCTATATAACACCAAAAATGGTTCTTCGTCGTAATCATAGGGGAACCATTTTTGGTGCTTAATAGCACCATATCTTAACATGTTCTGTATATGGTAGCGGTGCTATATAGCACCTTAGTCAAAGAACCGGTGAAGAACCTCTGAAGAACTGCTGAAGAACCACTGAAGCACCAAAATTGGTGCTGTATAGCACTAAAAAAGGTTCCCCTATGATTACGAGCCAAGAACCATTTTTGGTGCCATATAGAACCTTTTTTTTAGAGTGTATGCAAATTCAGTTCACAACAACGAAAGCAACAGATATGAGCTGTATTTTATTTATTGGCTCATTTCAAGATCAAAGGCCATAATAGGAGAACGGGCGACCTAAGCACTGGTAAGAGCATTTAGTCTCCTTAGTTTTAATGAAGATGATTGTGTTTTTGAGCATCTGATTCTGAGCCTTAGGCTACTTTCAGTTTCACTGGCGGTCGTTTGCGTCTTTTCTTGCATCTTCTTGTAGTGCCCCCTCAGCCCTCGGTGCCCTGCGCGCAACACATGGTGGGAGCGGTGGATCTGAGTGATCGGATTTAAATCCGCCTTGAAAGAATTTCGGAAGACATTTACTCCTGATTTCTTCACAATATGATAGATATATGATCAGAGAAAACGAATTAAGTGAGCAGGTGTAAAAAGGCCATAGCCTAACTCTTGCAGCTGCGCTGAAGGAATGCGGCGCTGCTGCTGCTGCTGCTGCTGCTGCCGCGGACTCTAAACACCCGCCAGAGTCGACGGTCGAGGTCTCATAGTTTCTTTTAATTAATGAATAATGAATATTCTTGTATTTGTATTTGCAATCTAGTCATGGCCAATAACATTTATGTTAATATTTATTCATCATCATGTTGAACTTGACAGTATTTTAAGGTTAATTTATTAACATTAGTTACATTAGTTAACATGAACTAATAATGAACTGCACTTATTAATCTTTGTTAATGTTAATTTCAACATTAATTAATGCATTATTAAAATATTGCTAACATTAGTTAATGCACTGTGAACTAATATGAACAAACCATCAACAGGTCTATTTGAACTAACGTTAACAAAGAAGATGAACTAATGCTGAACAGAGGTGTTGTTCATGGTTAGTTCGTTAACTAATGCATTAACTAATGTTAACTAATCCAACCTTATTGTAAAGTGTTACCAATTCATTTGATAACTTTTCCCCCCAAGGTTTCTATAGATATCGTGATATATCGAGATTTTTTTGGCCACAATAACCGTGGTGTGAAAAATCGAATATCGTGACAGCCCTAGTGTAGGCCTATATTTAAAATTTTTGAATGGTCGATCAAATGTATTTGATTTAGAATTTTGATTTTTGATTCTTTGCATTTTGTCCATTTTATTTGCAACAACGTGTTTGGACATTAATTCAATTGAATCTCTGTGTGGCAGAGGGGGCGTGGTTTTGCGAGGTCTCTAGCGGGAGAGAGAGAGCGGAGCCGAGCGGTGAGTAAGTAGGTCAAGTGCGGTTGAGTAACACCTGTGTCTGATTGCAGTAATTGGCGTGGAGAGACTGCATATAAGCCGCAGCGGGGAGAGAGTCGAGAGAGAGAGCTTGGACTGGGACATCGCGTGTGCCTGCCTGCCTGAGAAACGCAGTGGAAACCAAGTGATTAAGCTGAAGCTGTTTTGAGTGTATTGTTGCCGTTTATGCGCCCACAAGCCCTGGTTCTGTTTGTATATAAAGTTCTGAGTAATAAAATCGCGAGTCCCAGTCACGCCTTCGGCCTTCTTCCTTCCTCCTTCCTCACACACACATCAAACACGCATTTATTTGCGTTAACGCTCCTTTCTCGACAAAAAGTGTTTCCAAAATAATTTTTTCTCGACATTTGAATTTGACATTTGAATCGACCTAGAATTTATGCACTAAAGTTAAACAGAAAAAGACAGTGTCGACATTTGCAAAAAATGTTGATAATTGGCATTTCCATCAACTATATCTGTAAACATTTTAATGCTCCAACCATTTAAAAAAAAAAAATCCTTGGATGGAAACCTGGCTATTGATGTCAAGTTAAAAGTTCCAACAATAAGCATCAATTTAGTATTTAATAGCAGAGATACTCACACATCATCCCCAGGACACACAGACCCCCGAGAGCAAAAACAAGAGAGGTCCCGAAAACTTTAGCAAACTTAGATGAAGTGACTTTTTCCTGACCTGTGATGAGGAATCCAATCTGATAAAGGGTACAAATTTTAATTTAGATTTTAGATTTTAATTTATCAAGTATAAATACAGTGCATCCGGAAGGTATTCACAGCACTTCACTTTTTTCACATTTTGTTATGTTACAACCTTATACCAAAATGGATTAAATTCATTATTTTTTTCCTCAGTTCTACAAACAATAACCCATAATGACAATGTGAAAGAAGTTTGTTTGAAATCTTTGCAAATGTATTAAAAACAAAAAGAAAGAAAAAAAATCACACGTAGGCCTACATAAGTATTCACAGCATTCACAGCCTTTGCCATGACACTCAAAATTGAGCTCAGGCTCTCCTGTTTCCACTGATCATCTTTGAGATGATTCTACAACTTGATTGGAGTCCACCTGTGGTAAATTCAGTTGATTGAACATGATTTGGAAAGGCATACACCTGTCTATATAAGGTCCCACAGTTAACAGTGCATGTCAGAGCACAAACCAAGCCATGAAGTCCAAGGAATTTTCTGTAGACCTTCGAGACAGGATTGTATCAAGGCAAAGATCTGGGGAAGGGTACAGAAACATTTCTGCAGCATTAAAGGTCCCAATGATTACAGTGGCTTCCATCATCTGTAAATGGAAGAAGTTTGGAAACACCAGGACTCTTCCTAGAAATGGCCGCCCGGCAAAACTGAGCAATCAGGGTAGAGGGGCCTTAGTCAGGGAGGTGACCAAGAACCAGATGGTCACTCTGACAGAGCTCAAGCATTTCTTTGTGGAGAAAGGAGAACCTTCCAAAAAACAACCATCTCTGCAGCATCGGGTCTGTATGGTAGAGTTGCCAGACGGAAGCCACTCTTCTGTAAAAGGCGCATGACATCCCGCCTGGAGTTTGCCAAAAGGCACCTGAAGAACTCTTACACCATGAAACAAAATCTCTGGTATGATGAAACAAAGATTGAACTCTTTGGCCACAGGCAAGCGTCATGTCTGGAGGAAACCAGGTACTGCTCATCACCTGTTCAATACCATCCCTACAGTGAAGCGTGGTGGTGGCAGCATCATGCTGTGGGGATGCTTTTCAGCGGCAGGAACTGGGAGACTCAGGATTGAGGAAAAGATGAATGCAGCAATGCACAGAGATGAAAACATTGATGAAAACCTTCTCCAGAGGGTTCTGGAACTCAGACTGGGGCTAAGGTTCATCTTCCAACAGGACAATGACACTAAGCACACAGCCAAGATAACAAATGAGTGGCTACGGGACAACTCTGTGAATGTCCTTGAGTGGCCCAGCCAGAGCCCAGACTTAAACCCGATTGAACATCTCTGGAGAGATCTGAAAATGGCTGTGCACCGACGCTCCCCATCGAACCTAATGGAGCTTGAGAGGTCCTACAAAGAATAATGGGGGAAACTTTCCAAAAATAGGTGTGCCAAACTTGTAGCATCATACTCAAAAAGACTTGAGGCTGTAATTGGTGCCAAAGGTGCTTCAACAAAGTATTGAGCAAAAGCTGTGAATGCATATGTGTATATGTGATTTTTATTTGTATACATTTGCAGAGATAAAAAAAAAAAAAACTTCTTTCACATTGTCATTATGGGGTATTGTTTGTGGAATTGAGGAAAAAAATAAAATAAATTTAATCAATTTTGGAATAAGGCTGCAACATAACAAAATATGGAAAAAGTGAAGCACTGTGAATTTAATGGTCATGTGTCAGCTCCCTTCCAACAAAAATGAAGAACTTTAATGAAACAGAAATGACTTCCAAAGAGAATATATAAAAATATCCCCAGCCTTACCTTTACTTTGACTGCATTTCTCACCTGAAGCAGCTGTGGAAAAAATTACATCTGGATTTTCATAGACTGTAGCCATTACATTAGTCTGACAGAAGATTTACACTGGTACCACTGTTACTACACTGTTAACTTGAACTTTATACTGGTAACTTGTTTGTTGGAAACAAGGAAGGCACATAAAAAGACAGGAAATGTGAGACAAAGAAAAAAGATTCAGGGAAACAGCAAATGTTGGCCAGTTAATATTTCTGCTTTTTCAATATACAGCTTGAAGGTGTTATTTTAATGAAGCTTTTGTGGAAGTACACAGTGTTTTGTTCCACAGATATATATATATACTTCATATATATATATATATATATATTGTGTGTGTGTGTGTGTGTGTATAATACTCACATAATACTAACAATGTTTCTGTGATTAAGAATTAGTTTAGAATCTTATCAAAATTAGAGGAATCTGATACCAATGTACTGTAGTATTATAAGATTTTATTGACTTTTGGAATGTCATTCAATATAAGGTTCTTTTTCCATCACAACCACAAAAGCTTTTGAAGTGCTATTTCTTTGCTAAACACTGCTGGGGGTGCCATATATAAATATTACATTCTATCTTTTGATATTTCAAAAATAATCTCTGGGCATTAGATGTAGTACACTCAAAAAAAAAAAAGGTTCTATATGGCACCAAAAATGGTTCTTGGCTCGTAATCATAGGGGAACCTTTTTAAGTGCTATATAGCACCAATTTTGGTGCTTTAGTGGTTCTTCAGAGGTTCTTCACCGGTTCTTTGACTAAGGTGCTATATAGCACCGCTACCATATACAGAACATGTTAAGATATGGTGCTATTTAGCACCAAAAGTGGTTCCTCTATGATTACGACGAAGAACCATTTTTGGTGCCATATAGAACCTTTTTTTTTAGAGTGTACCTATTATAGCACTCCCTTCTTATTTTTGTCCCTTGCCCTCCCTTTCAGGTTGTACTGGTCCTCACTAGTTAAAAAGGCTTATAAATCAGCCAAAACATGTTTTTTTAGTCCAGTGTTTTGCACTTTTCTGTGATGGGTAGGTATAGGGATAGAGGTTGGGTAATCAGTCCCTCCAGAAAAACGCGATTATGCAATCACATGATTTAATGCATAATCAGCCAAAGTCCGCATATTTATGCTGGGGCCGCATTTTTTCAAAATACACCGCACTTTCGCCGCATAAATTGCCTATATCCACGTGCAAAATATGCAGGACTATCATGATTTCATAATCCCTTCATTTTCGTTGCAAAAAAGTCATGTATATTAGCAGAAAGTTGAAAAATGTTTCGTTTACTTCACACAAGAGCTGCCATTTCCCCCTATTGCCATGGGAACGTTTTGAAAAAAACTGTGGACTTTGTATGCGCCGAGTTGAATGATATTAAGGGGAAGGTCGGGCCACGTCGAAGCTAGTCTTAATACTGAGGAAAAGAAGATGGAGCATTGCGAAAATAGAATAGCAGACTTGGAAAGATATTCTCGCCGATGGAACCTGCGTTTGCATGGAGTTCCTGAAAAAGAAAATGAAAATATTAGAGCCGAATCTATTTGTATCTGTATGGCCATTTTTCCAGAGAAGGGCAAAACTCTAACTGACAAGATTGACACCGTCCACCGCATTGGGAAGAGACTTCTGAATACTCCAAGGCCGCGCGAGATCATTATCCAGTTTTCCTCACGTGTTACGAGAGATGGTGTGTGGAGAGCGGCAAAGTCGTCAGAGTTCCTACGTGCGAACGGTCTTCGGTTTACGGAGGATCTCACTGCTTTTGACCGGGATAGAAGGATGCGGCTGTGGCCTGCTGTTGAAAAGGCCCGCAAGGAGGGGAAGAGAGCGCATTTTGTGGGCCATCGTGCTTTTATCGATGGCTCCGAAATTAACCCTACATAAGCTTGTTCAAATCCTTAATTGTGTATCTGAGTGGACACTTCCTGCTTTTAGTCATCGATATAAATAATACTGAGGTAATATTAATTCATATCTATGGTTATAATGGTTTGCATGAGAATGACTTACTGCTTGAAGCAATAGAAGATAAAATTCTGCTGTGGCTTAATGCATACCCAAATGCCTTAATTTTTATTGGTGGGGACTTTAATATTGTGCCCAATAATAATCTAGATAGACTGCCACCTAAACAATCTGCTTCTACCAATTCGAAATTAAACATATTAATGGATACATTTGATATTATTGATATATGGAGGGAGATATTTCCAAATATTAAATGCTATACTTGGAGTAACAAAAGTTGTTCTAGACAGTCTCGTATAGACTATTGGCTTGTTTCACAATCTGTCAAAGATTTTAATGTTGATGTCAGGATTCTACCTTCCCCTATGACTGATCATCAAGCAATTCTTATCCAATCCCCTCTATCTTTAGTTCTCTCTTCTTTTAGACCTAGAGCCTCATATTGGAATCTTAACTCTTCTTTACTTAAGCATGACCTATTGAGAAAAAAACATTTTATTTCTAATTGAATATTACTGGATAAAAGCACAAAAGGAAAATAAATACAGCCTAAATTGGGAGCTTCTTAAACACAAAATTAGTAAATGTGCTAGGAACTTCGGCAGTCACTGTGTGATATTTTCCCCCATCTAGTGATGAAAAGGTATATGACCATACAGTAAATATTAGTTTCTGTTCCTCCCAATTCCGATTTCGTTTTAACTCCTACGGTGGCCGATTTATTACTTTAATACCCAAACCAAAGAAAGATATTCTTATGATTGACAACTGGCGTCCAATCTGTTTGTTGAACTGTGATTATAAGATATTAGCTTTGTTAGTGGCCAAAAGACTTCAACGTGTTTTAAACACATTAATAGATGAAAATCAGTCAGGCTTCATCCCTAAGAGGCATATTGCTAACAATATACGCCTTGTTTTAGATTTGTTAGATTATGACGAACTGATTAGTGATGAAAGTTTTATTCTTTTTTTAGATTTTTATAAAGCTTTTGATTCCCTTGAACATGAATTTATTTTTCAATCCCTGTATAAATTTGGTTTTGGTGATTTCTTCTGCAAAAATGTGCAAACTTTTTACAAAAATGGCAACTGCTCAATTAATCTTAAATCTGGCACTTCTCCAAGGTTTTAATGTTTTTAGAGGAGTTCGCCAGGGTTGCCCGGTATCGCCTTATTTGTTCTTGATTGCTTCTCAACTCCTTACTACTTTCTTGATGAATAGTCAATTACAAGGAATTAATATTATGGATAAACATATTCTTATAACCCAATTAGCTGATGATACCACTCTCTTTTTAAAAAACTACTTGCAAATCTCTATCGCTCTTGATCTTATTGGAAGGTTCTCTAAAGCTTCTGGTCTATCTTTGAATTTAGATAAATGTGAACTCTTACCTTTAAAGTCTTGCGCTGCTCCTTTTCTGCATAGTATTCCCGTTATCTTCCAAGTTAACTATTTGGGTGTCATCATTTGTAAAGATATTAATGCGAGAGCTAAATTAAACTTTGATCCCGTAATCACTAAAGCAAAGAAAAAGCTAAATTCCTGGCTCCAGAGAGACCTGTCGTTACGAGGTAGGGCTCTTCTTGCCAAGGCGGAAGGTATCTCTAGACTTATCCTGCACTTTCTTTACATGTGAACAAGTCGATATGTGTAGAAGTGGATAGGATGCTCTTTGACTTTGTCATAAATCGCTTTGAACATGGTGGCCTTAATTTTCTTGACTTTTCTTCTTTAAACAATACTTTTAAGATCAATTGGCTGAGGCAATTTCTGAACGATTCTGAATCCACATGGAACATAATTCCTAAGTATATTTTCTCCAAAGTTGGCGGTCTCCCATTTCTGTTAGTATGTAACTATAATATCTCTAAATTGCCCATCAAACTCTAAAATTTCCATAAGCAGGTTCTTTTGGCTTGGCACTTAATTTACAAACATAATTTTAGTCCCCACAGATATTTTATTTGGAATAACCATGACATCCGATATAAAAATAAAACACTTTTTTTTCCTGATTGGTTTAATAATAATATTGTTTTGGTTTCTCATCTTGTAAACTCTAATGGTCATCTATTTTCTTATTCTGAATTCCTAACTAAATATTGTATTCCTGTTACCCCTCGAGATTTTGCCATAGTGATGGATGCCATCCCCAGTGGAGCGATTTACCTTCTTTTACATTGTGGGCACATCCCTGTGAGACAGTGATAGGGAAGATTTGCTTTTTGTCTAGTCCCTCTCTCAGGAATAAAAAAATTTGACACATTTTTCAGAGCAATATTATTACGGTCCCTTCCATAATATCTTATTGGAGTAATTGCTTCAATGATATTCTTTGGAAGAAAGTGTGGTCTTTACCCAATAAATATTTAATCAATAATAATAAGGTTAAAGAGGTATCCTTTAAGTTGTTACATCGATTGTATCCTTTCAATCTTTATATCAAAAAAATGTTTCCTGAGATGGATCCCCTTTGCTCCTTTTGTGGAGTGGAAGATGAGTCTGTCCTTCACCTCTTTTGGGATTGTATTCATGTAGATACTTTTTAGAAGAAATTTTGTTTGTTTGTACATGTTTCTCTCTTAGATAATTGTTCTCTGGAGTTTAGGATGTCCTATTTGGATTTTATAACTCTGACATGAGTCTTAAAGAATATTATTTTCTGATTAATCTAATTATTTTTCTAACTTAGAATCTAATTTAATCTAACTTATTTTTTTTTATACACAAGTGCAAATTTTTGTCTGTTAAACCTTTTTTTACTATTTTTTGTCAAGATCTGAAATGTTATTTAGATACCATTTCTTCTTCCAGCAATGTCAAAGCTTTGAAGTCCTCTATGCTGTGTACAAAATATAATATTTATGCCTTCTTATAATTGAAAAAAAGGGCATCATTTTTTTTTTTCTCTGTCTAGCTCTCTTGATCCTAATTTATTTTAAATTGTATGTCACCCCTGGCTCAATGTCTGTTTTGTATTTTTTATTTTGTTCCTTTTTAATTCTGTCTAATGTTTATAATTTTTGTTGTTGTTGTTAAATTCTTTTTTGAATTGTGACTATTTGCTCTTATATCTGTTCAATAAAAAAAAAATAAAAAAAAGAAACCATAGATATCGGTGAAACCATGAGGAAGCACGCAAATTCCCATTTGCCAACAAAAATAACAGCAAAAGACCGCGCAAAGCAGTTTCCCAGTGTGTTGACCGATTTCAAAACTCAGCATCATGAAGCTTTGAAGAGTTATGAATCAGTGAGTCGATTCAGCGGTTTGGATCGCCAAAGTCACGTATTTCAGCAGTTTGACACGCGATCCGAATCATGAATCGACTCACTGATTCATAACGCTTCGAAGCTTCATGATGCAGTGTTTTGAAATCGGTCATCACTATATAAGTCGTTATTTAGTTTTTTTTGTGCACAAAAACTATTCTCATCGCTTCATAAAGTTATTGTAGAACCACTGTAGTGAGATCTTTAGTACCTTTTATGGGTCTTGAGAGTGTACAGTGCATTGTGCCAATGGAGGCCTTTCTGAGCCATCGGATTTCAACTAAGGCCTAGTCCACATGTAAACGGGTAATTTTATAACCAGAGTTTTTCCTCCTCCGTGTTCGAAGATGAACGGAGGTCTTACAGGTGTCCAACAACATGAGGGGAAGTCATTAATGACAAAATGTTCATTCTTGGGTGAACTAATCCTTTAAGAGATTGCACTTTGTGCATTGGAAGCACTCAAATGTCTGTTTTGTATAGCTACCTCTGTAAAACAGGAAGTTATTTATTAATTTTTTCAGAAGTTGTAGCATATTCCTTTTGTAAAGCTACAGAACTTGTTTGACTCAATGTTTTGTAAAATTTGAGCCATGTGTTTATTAAGGTCTTCAATAAAACAAGATGAGAACTTAAATATTCCCAGCACTTTCTGTGATGTAGTGCTTTTTTTCTCTTTTTCATCAAACCGCAGTTTTTGCAAGTTCCCACAATTTCATTGCATAAAATTGCATAAATATCCCGCATTTTCCATCGCATTTTTTAAGAAAACGTGCCGCATAATCAAGGATTTTTGCCTGCAACAATCACAAAAAAAAGAGCCACATTTTTCTGGAAGGACTGGGTAATAGTGAAACAATAAAGTGACAATATAGTCACTAGACTTTCATGCAGACTTAAAAGCAAAATATGGACTTATATCGTTCCTTCTGGCTTTGACATCACAGCTCAGGATAGTCACTAGTAAAAAGTTTGAGGTGGAATTAGAAAAACAAGCATTGAGATAAATGATTTTGTCACGGGGTGACAAAAACCTAACGGGACTAAGATCCTGGTGAATGCAGTTATTCAGGATTTTCCAGTGAACATCCGTTCTATGCACTGTGAATCTGTTGCCATGGCAGCGGGGCTGATTGCCTGAGTGACAGCAGGTGTGGGGCAATTACAGAGAACGCTGTGAGAGGGACACATATTCAGATGGGGCTTTAAAAGACAGAGAGAAAACAGACTGTGGCGTGGGGCGGACGGAGTAGTGGCACAGTGTGGGAGGAACGGGTGTTTGGTGGATGGCGGCAAATGCAGCGAAATCGATCATGTCAAAGTATAAGAAAAATTATAGTGGAAATGGACCAGAGACACTAGTTAGTGTTGATGATACGGATGTGGAAGATGATCAAATGGAATTAGGAAAGACAGGAGAAGAGAGGAATTTAGATATAAGGGAAGATGTAGGTACAAAGAAAAGAAAGAAAAAACATCAGATAGAGGTAAGAAGTTCAGGGGAGAGTGGAAATGACCAGGAGGTGAGGAATGTAAATCTGGATGAGTTGAAGGTAATATTGAAATTTAAAGAGGATGGTGGAATGCGAAAGGTAAGTCCAATTGTATTAACAAAAGAGTTGAGGAAAGTAGTTGGAGAAATTAAGATTGCAAAAGTGTTAAGTAATGGAGATTTGATGATTGTTTGTAATAGTGAAGAGCAAAGAAGGAAAGTGATGAAGATTAAAGTAATGTGTAAGCAGGAAGTGGTGAGTAGTAAGATTGTAGGACAGAGGCAGTGGGTAAGTGGAGTAATATCTGGAGTGACTATGGAAGAGCTTAAAAGTAACATCAGTGGAGGGAAAGTAGTTGGTGCTAGGCGATTGTTTATGAGTAGAGAAGGGAACAGAATGGAGAGTCTCTCTGTTGAGCTTAGGTTTGAAGGAGTTATATTGCCAGATAAGGTCAAGCTTGGATTTATCAGTTATTCAGTGAGGCCTTTTGTGCCTCCTCCTTTAAGATGTTATAATTGTCAAAAATACGGGCATGTTGCTATGGTGTGTAAAGCTAAGAAACGATGTGCAAGATGTGGGGGAGAACATGATTATGGCAAATGTGAAGGAGCAGGACTAAAATGCTGCAACTGTGGAGGGGAGCATAGTGTTGCGTTTGGAGGATGTGAGGTGAGGAAGAAAGCAATTGAAGTACAGAATGAGAGAGCCAAGAGGAATATAACATATGCAGAAGCTGTTAAAGTGGTTGATACAAGGAATAGAGAGAAAGGAAAAGAGAGGGATGTGCAAAAAGAGAGGAGAATTGAGGAAATATCAGAGATGGAAGGTAGGATCACAGAAGAGACAATGATTGTAAGTAAAGTAAATTTCTTGTTCTTCGTAGCTGAAGTAATTAATTGTACTGCACAAACTGAAAAGAAGACAACTAAGATTCAAATTATAGTCAAGGCAGCAGAGAGATTCTTGGGAGTAAAGGACATATCATGGGAAATGGTTAGGGACGGGCTGATTAGTGAGATACAATCTAGCCAGGAAGGTTGGTTTGGATAGGAGGATGATTTTAATTTTACAATGGAATGCGAGAAGTCTTGTGGCTAATGGATTGGAGTTTAAAGGTGTTATTAATGAGATGGAAGTTAAACCGGATCTGATATGTATTCAAGAGTCATGGCTTAAACCTAGACTTGATTTTGTTATTAAAGGATATGTGAGTGAGAGAAGAGATAGAGAGGAGGGAAATGGTGGAGGGTGTATTACTCTGATTAAGGAGGGCATGCAGTATAGATCATTAGGCAAAGGTGTAACACAAGAGTATGTTGTAGTAGAGGTATGGGTGAATGGAATAAAGTATGTAATAATAAACTTTTATAATCCTTGTAAGAAATTAGTGTTGAGTGAGTTAGAACAAATAGAGGGTCTTAATGAAGATAGGGTAATTTGGTTTGGGGATTTTAATGCACAGAGCATGTTATGGGGAGGTTTAGTGACAGATTGTAATGGAATGGTGGTGGAAGATTTGATAGATCAGAGAAATTTGGTGTGTCTGAATGATGGGGGTAATACAAGAATAGATGTGGCTACAGGTAAAGAGTCTGTGTTAGACCTAACAATGGTGTCTGATTCAATTGCAGGAAGTGCTGAGTGGGAAATAATGCGACAAGATACTATTGGGAGTGATCATTATCCAATAATGATATCTGTTAGTGTAAATGTGAGAGGAAGTAAGGTGAGTCAAGGAAATATTGGTAGCTGGAGGTTTGACAAAGCGAATTGGGAAGAATTCATGAGTCTGAGTGAAGAGGGATTAAAGAATATTATAATAGAACCAGATAGATCTGTAGAAATGATTAGTGATGATGTTGTTTATGCTATTCAAGTAGCAGCAAATAAATATATACCAAAAAGGAAAGGACGTAGGAAGAATAAAATAGTTCCATGGTGGACTGAAGAATGTACTAGTGCAATTAGAAGGAAAAGGAAAGCATTCAGGATAGTTAAGAAAACACATCATTTTCAAGATTTAATAGAGTATAAACAAGCACAAGCGGAGGTAAGGAGGATAATAAGGAAAGCCAGAAAACATTATTGGATGGCTTATTGTGATGAAATCGGGAAGAATACACCAGTACAGGAAGTATGGGGTATGATTAAGAAAATGAAAGGGATTCAAAAGTGTAATGGGTATCCAGTTTTAAGTATGGAGGGAGAAATAGCTGTGGAGGATGGAGATAAAGTGGAAATGTTTTTAAAGGCATTTATAAAAGTAAATAGTTCAGAGAATTTGACTGAACAGAGTAAGGAAATGAGGAAGAGTGTGATGAAGGAATATCCTGATATAAAGAAGAAAAAAGAGGCTGAAGATAATTTGTTTAGATGTACCATTTTCTATGAGTGAGTTAAAGAATGCAGTAAGAAGAATGAAACAATCTACTCCAGGAGTGGATGGGATTAGTTACTGTATGATGAAGCATTTTAGTGATACATCAATGGAAGTGATTTTAACATTTTATAATAGAATATGGATAGAAGGTATAATTCCTCAAAGTTGGAAGGAAGCATTAATTATACCTATTAAAAAGCCTGGGAAAGATCCAAGTAATCCTATAAATTATCGTCCAATAGCTTTAACTTCTCATTTATGTAAGGTAATGGAGAGAATGCAAGCTGATAGATTGATTTATCATTTGGAAAAAATGAAATGGTTTTTTTCTTATCAAAGTGGGTTTAGGTGTGGTAGAGGGACTATGGATCCAATAGTATCTTTAGAAGATGAAATAAGAAAGGCATTTATAAATAAGGAGAGTGTCTTTGCTGTTTTCTTTGATATAGAAAAGGCTTATGATATGTTGTGGAAAGAGGGGTTATTAATAAAGTTACAGAAAATGAGTATAAAAGGAAGAATGTATAATTGGATAAAATAGTTTTTAATTGGCAGAAGTATTAGAGTAAAGGTGGGTGGAGCTATATCTTTAAGTGGAGTAATTGATAATGGTACACCTCAGGGCAGTGTAATAAGTCCACTTTTATTTATTATTATGATTAATGATGTTTTCTCAAGGATTGATAGAAGTATGGGGAAATCATTGTTTGCTGATGATGGGGCTATCTGGTTTAGAGGAAAGAATATAGATTATAACATAAAGAAATTGCAAAGTGCGCAAAATGAAGTTGAAAAGGGGTCAGGGGAAAATGGTTTTAAGTTTTCAGTGGAAAAAACAAAAATAATACTTTTTACTAAAATGAGGAGGAATGTGGATGTTAAGTTAAAATTATACAAAAAAGAATTAGAGCGTGTAAGTATAGTAAGATTTCTAGGAGTTTGGTTTGATAGTAGATTAACTTGGAGAGAGCATGTTGAAAAAATGGTGGGAAGATGTAAGCGTGTAGTGAATGTAATGAGATGTATTTCAGGTCAGGAATGGGGAGCAGATAGATTGGCTTTAAAAGCTATATATATATATCTATGATAAGATCTATAATTGATTATGGTTGTATTGTATATGGTACTGCAAATAAATCTCATTTAATTAAATTAGAGAGAATTCAGTCTCAAGCACTAAGAATTTGCTGCGGAGCATATCCAACTTCTCCAGTTTCGGCTCTTCAGGTAGAGATGGGTGAAATGCCTTTGCATATAAGAAGACAGCAATTAATGGCATCTTATTGGGCAAATTTAAAAGGTCAGAGTGAGGAACACCCGACAAGGAAAGTAATGAGTCCTAGTTGGGAATATGAGAAGAGAGACTGTAATAGTTTTGGATGGAGTGTGAGGAAATTGGTTAGAGATATGAGATTGGAGGAAGTTGGATATGCTCCAATAATTCCTTTATCTCGAATACCATTATGGATCATGCCCCAACCAGAAGTAGATTTAAGTTTATTAGAAAAAGGCAAAAGGAAGGTTCATATGAAATCGAAGTATATAATGTAAGGGAGTATATTGGGTCAAGATATGGAGAATAAATGCACATTTTTACAGATGCTTCAAAAGATTCAAAAACTGGTCATGTGGGTTCTGCATTCATTATTCCAAAGGTTAAAGTGTATAAGAATAAAAGGATATCAGATTGTTTATCGGTGTATACTGGAGAGATGTTTGCAATAATTATGGCAATAAGGTGGATTAGGGAAGTTAAAATATCCAAGGCAGTAATATGTTCAGATTGTAGTTCAGCTCTAATAAGTTTGAAGGAGATGAAGTCAGAAACAAGACAGGATATGGTAATAGAGATAGTACAAGAATTATATTTAATTAAACAAGCTAATTTAGAGGTACAGTTTTTGTGGGTTCCAGCTCACATTGGGTTGAGATGTAATGAGGAGGCGGATGCATTAGCAAAAAAGGCAATAGAACGAGAAATAGTAGATATACAGATTTTATTTAGTAGGTCAGAAATTAAATCAATTATTAAAAAGAATATTCTGAAATTATGGCAGCAGTATTGGGACAATGAACTAAAAGGTAGACATATGCATCAAATACAGTCAACAGTGGGTAAGGGAAGAATATCAGGTAGGAATAGGAATGAAGAGAATGATTACAAGACTAAGATTGGGGCATACAAGATTGAATAGCACATTGCACTTAATAAGTAAGCATCCAACAGGTTTATGTGAGTTATGTGAAGTTAGTGAAACAGTTGAACATGTAGTAATGCACTGTAGGAGATATAAGGTTGAAAGGAAAGAGTTGAAGGATGAATTAAATAATATAGGACTTAAGTTGACTATTCAAAATTTATTAAAATCAGATAGGACTATAATACATTTATTGGTAGATTATTTGGGAAGTACTGGGTTAAATAAGCGTATTTAAAATAGGTGTTTTTTTTTTATTATTAAATTTTATTTTTTATTTTTTTTCCTGTCATGGGGGCTGAGAGTGGACGGAGGAGCTGAACACGCAGCGCCGGATGAAATTCGATGATGTCTCTATGCGGGTAAATAAAGGGAATTTATGTTGGGTATAGAAATGTAGGAAGTGTCAATGGTCCATTTCTGATATAGGTGGCAGTAATGCACGTATTTGTTTGCGATCCGCCGTAAAATAAGAAGAAGAAGAAGGAAGTCAGAGTTGAGGTCGAGCTGGTAAAAGTCAATCGGTGTTCAGTTAATCAGTTGTTTGGCTGGGTCTCTGTTGTTGTGTCTTGGGGTAGAAGATCTCCTGTTTGAGCGCTTACATTGGACGCTGTAATCCTGGAAATTCGTGTAAGTGAAGAACTGCCATTGGAGTCTGTCGTTTAGAGCTGCTTGTGGAATATTACTGGATTGAACTGCTGCTTGGATCTGTGCTGGAAGAGGAAGAGAGAAAGGCTGGAGAGGAATTGAGAGTTGAATATTCCCATTGAAATGCATGGATGAAGCGAGGCTTCTGATCAGCCCTACTGTGTGAGTGATTTGCAGTTGTTTGCCTTACCTGATACACGCTGAATTAATGCTGTGGATTTGTAGTGAACACGAGTGCTGTGTGCTATGCTGAGAAGAGTCTCCCAACGCCTGCTTTCATTCTTGTAAATGATCTACTTGTCCCCATCCAAATTCCAGAACGATACAACTGAACTGGTGAAGTAATGCTTTGTATTATTCTCTCTTCCACTGAGTATTGTCGTGAAGTAATCCCTCATTGAAGGCTCATGTTAACCCTCTCTCTCTCTGAAATTACAAGTCTCGTGAAGAACCGTATGGGTGTGGAAAGGTCTGAACCGTTATACGTATTGATGGAGCTCTGAAGATGTACAACATCGCTGGTAAAGCTGCCTATTGAGTCTCTCGCTAATGTCTGATGGAAGTTTTTGATGTCGAGGGAAGAATCCTGAAGACTGCAGCAACGCTGTGAAGTGAGTTTTTTAAAGTCACAATTTCCCTTTCATGTTCTGATGAGAGAATCTGCTGTTGAGAGAAGAGACATTACCTGTTCCTTTTGTTTGAGTCCTGCAGATGTGCAGCAACGCTGCGAAGTGAGTTTTAAAGTCACAATTCCCCTCTCACGTCCTGATAAGAGAATCTGCTGTTAAGAGAAGAAACCTTACCTGTTACCTACCGTCTGAGTCCTGCAGATGTGCAGCAACGCTGTGAAGTGAGTTTTAAAGTCACGATTCCTCTCTCACGTCCTGATAAGAGAATCTGCTGTTAAGAGAAGAAACCTTACCTGTTACCTACCGTCTGAGTCCTGCAGATGTGCAGCAACGCTGTGAAGTGAGTTTTAAAGTTATAATTCCCCTCTCAAGTCCTGATAAGAGACTCTGCTGTTGAGAAAGTGAACATTACCTGTTACTTACCGTCTGAGTCCTGCAGATGTGCAGCAACGCTGTGAAGTGAGTTTTAAAGTTATAATTCCCCTCTCAAGTCCTGATAAGAGACTCTGCTGTGAGAAAGTGAACATTACCTGTTACTTACCGTTTGAGTCCTGCAGATGTGCAGCAACGCCGTGGAGTAAGCCTTCCTAGCTACTATCGCTCCATTGTCTCCCGAAGACAGTGGAGAATCGTTCCAGCGGCCACTCCGGTCCAATAGCCCGAGAAGACAGGAGTTGCTCATTCTTTCCTCAAGTTGATTATTATTCAATATAAGATTGTTATTTTTGAACTCAATTACTTGCCTCCTCCTTTGTCCGTCTGCGTGCCTGTTTTGTCGGCTCCTCAACGGTGGTGTCTGGAGTCAGGGGCGGCTGGTCATCCGAGTCCGCCCCGGCCTGCACCGGTGACACACGTTTTATTATGTATGAGCTCCAGTAACACACACACACACACACACACACACCACACACACACACACACACGTCTCCAAAGTTGATTTACATAAACCATATGCATCTTAAAGATGCTTACTAAATGTTTATTTAACATCTGACAGGAACATTTTCGATAAGTATTGCAGATGACATCACAGCATGAAACAGACATCTGATCAGAGTGTGTGCTATAATGTAGAGTTCACTGTTGTCAACACTGCTTGCTTTACATGAACGTCAGTAATGTTAATGCATCCATAAAGTAACTAAACATAAGTTATCTTTTTTATTTGTCCATTAGTACTGTTGATGAATTGAGGAACATTAACACATCAGCAACTACCTCAACATTTAAATGTAGTAGGCTATTGAGCACATACAATTTTATGCTTTTATCAAGGTGTTGTTTAAGATCCAGGTAATGTGAATGTTGTGTGATGTTAAAGGGGCAGAAGAGCACGTGTGTGTTTATCTGGTGGAGACTGGAGAGAGGCTGATGAAGGAATGCTGTCATCAAAGGCTTTGAGTATATTACAGAACTGAATAAAACATCAATTTAAATCTTAAGTTGTATTTTATTTTAATTTCAAACCGAGTTATTTCAGCACTTTTCTGATTCTTGATGTCTGTGCATTTGCTGCAGAGCTACTGTGGTTGAGCTTTGCTCAAGGACACACTGGTGGTGTGACGGCTGCAGAGATCGAAGCAGAAAACTTCTACCTATCAGTTCAGTGTTTAGCCCACTACACCACACAAGTGATAAAGCTACAATACAAATAGCGGTAACACTTTATCCATTTAACTGTCACCCCCCTTTTTGAGAATACACATGAAAATGCACTATCCAAACTTAAAGGGCTGTAATTCAAGAATGCTTTGGAATATAGACCAAAGTTTGGTCTCGTATTAAAGACGACACTCTGCAGATTATTGCTGAAGTGAAAGCAATTCAAAATATGAATGTGTGAAAAAGTTATGGAAGTTTAAATTTACTTTAAATGAAAAATACTGTACTAAATATTTTTTATTTCATATAAAATATATATTTTACAAATAAGAATTTACTCTAAAATTACTATAAAATCAATGCCATATGTCTAACCAATTTGTGTTCCAAATTTGAAGTTGATATCACAAAAATTGAAGTTCCCATGAGATTTTGTTTAGGTGCTGTACCAAAAACAGCCACCGGGTGTCATTCAAATTCCATTTATTGTTTTTTTGATGCATTTTCCTGTAAATTTCTGTCCAAATATCACTTCCATCACAAAACAGTCACCAAATATGGACCCTTGAGACGCAGACCTTTCAGACAATATGCGTTTTGTCAAGATTGGAAAAGATTTTGAATATAAAGTAGTTAAAATAATTGTTGTAATATGAAACATGACACCGCCCACTAGGGGAGGAGCCCGCTAGAATAATTTAGAGTAAGGTTTCCATGGTAACACAATGTCCGATTTCAAAACGGTTTTCACAGGATGAATTTTGAGTTTGTAAGCTTTCAAATGATACCTAATTTATGATAACTACTTAAATATATGATACGAAAAAAGGCGATCAAAAAAGAGCACCAGGCGTCCCACCTGTGACAGTGACAGTTAAGAGGTTATAATAACTACACACAATGAAACATTAGTTAAGCATTAGTAAATAGTTAATTCATCATTTATAAAGCATTAATAGACATTACTAAGCAGTTTATAAATACAGCTATAAATGCTCTATTCTTGATTTATAAGCATATCTATACTGTGTTTAATAATTGTATTATCATACTTTATAAATTATCAATTTATCATTTCTAAATGAAGTATTACATTATTGACAAACCAGTTATTTAGCAGTTGTCAGTGGTTCATCAGATCATTTATGATAAATGCTCATTTAATAAATGATTTAAATCAGGGGCGTCAGTTTGTGTTGAAAAGTGGTGGGGACAAAAGATCAGATGAAAAAACATTACAGCAGGACGGGAAAAATATTGAATAATGGCGCATCAAAAATGGGTATAGCGTAGGCCAGTCAACAACACGAAAATACTCAGCATAAAACCCTCAACAATGTCGACTGCACATGTAACAGTCCATGCAACACCAGCTCAACCAAACGTTAAGTCAATGATTACATTGAAATTCATTACATATGTAAAAGAAAACACACCATAAGCATACAACGCAACGTATCTGCATCAAATAACACCAGATAAAATTAAAACAATGTGGGATTTGCAACCCACATATAATGCAGTGCAGTTAGAGAACCAAATCCACAAAATGTGAAATCTTCCTCTGCCTTCGCACATCGCTGCGTAACCAATATAAAGGGGCGTGATAAATACTGTCATTATATATGCCACAAAAAAAAAACCCACACTAAAATCCGAACTATTTTAAAACTATAAGATGGCAATTAGGCCCTCGCATGCGCACGCACACACTTACACACCCATCTGTAAATTACTTAATCGGCTACAATTAACTAAATCAATCACAGTGCAAATATATGCTATATAAAAACTCCCCTACCTGTACTGTTGATCAACATCTTCTCTTAAAGTTGAAAAATGTTAAAACTTCAGGAAGAACAAACGATGTTAGCCGGCTAATACATGGATGAATGAAAACTCCTCCCCAACACTTCGAGGTTTGAACGTAGCGCATCATGTCCATCCATTCCTGCTCAGGCCAGAGCGCAAATCCATGAAGCTGGAAAGGAGCAGTAGTCCCATGGAATTTCTAATACGTTAGCTAACTTCCCGCTTGAGGGCTGAGAACTGGCTTCTGTTGTTTACAGACCACGCAGCCTTTGTGTAGCTAGCTAAACGTAGAGTTCAATATAAGTTGCGATCGTTATAAAGGTGTTTAAACAACAAAACACTTCCACTTGCATATATTTGACAATCGAAATATCAGATATTTCATGCCATAGCTAACAAATTTGTGAATATTTAGAATAAAAAGGGAAAATAACATAAAAGCAGATCATCATTCATTCAGCGCTGTTGCTGCTGCGGTGTGTCACATCAAAAGCAATGACGTGTCAGCATGGAAACCATAAAGTGACAAGTTCTAAATAACGGTCGCCTTGAAAAACCACAGCTACACCA